>CAVNYN010214057.1:0-10504 GCA_963692815.1 Nyctanthes arbor-tristis | reverse complement strand
TGAGAAACTTCAGATTTACAATAGTGCTTTAGTGATTTGCAATTTAGGAAACAAGGAAGAAATTGGAGTTCTCATTTTGCTTGTATTCAAGAATTGGGAGGAAATGGTAAAGGTAATTTTTACTTTTTCGCTTGGAGAATCTGAAAATTAGAGGGGAAAAGACTTAAGTACTTGGTTGAATAATATCATATTGCAATTTAGCTCTTAAGTGTTTTATTACCTTGAAAAAAAGGAAGTTGATTAGGGGGCAAAACTGTAATATCCTAATTTTCAAACACCAAACTTCAGCAATTTTTTTTTTGGCTGTTTGCCCCAAGTGTACATGATATCACATCACATGTATTACATGATATCACATCACATGTATTAATACGTCTAATTAGCTACCTACAAGGTAATAAGTATGAGGTTAGTTTTTTTTTGGTGTCTAATAGATTATATGACAAGCCTCATTAGACACACTGAGCCCATCATCCCACAATATGTTCAATAGGGGCTTGTCACATAATCTAATGGGGACTTCCGATCTTATAATCTATTTGACACTATAGAATACATCAGGATAAGGCTAATACAAGTCTTTTGCTCCGTGCTAACAACTTCACTGAAAGTGCCTGCCAGCCATTGGCAGAGGCGTAGGGCACGTGCATACACTATTTTTCGAGACAATTTTTAAAATGGCCAAATTTAAAAATGCAAGTTCAAATATGGCTTATTTAAAAAACTTGTGTAAACATGGACCTTTTTTGGAATAAAATTACATGTTTGTCCTTAAGCAATAATTTTTCTTTATATCTGTATATCTCTACAATTTATTTGTATATACATCTACAATTACAATTATAAGTGCTGATTTTTGACACTACAATTTGATAAAAAATGTCATACAATTTATCTGTATATCTTGATATTTAATCGTGATATTCTCGACGATTATGTCTTTGTGGAACCATTCTTACATTGCATTCTATATAGTTGAATCGTAGATCTCGACAATTACATGTTGTAAATCTAAACAGTTTCCTTTCATACTAAAAAAGAAAAACGTGTCGTATAGGTACCGCCTATTTGGAGTGTCGGAAGAGTCTCTTGGGGGTACGAAGGATTTTCGGGGTGAAGAGTTGGCCAAAACTACCGCACGCGCCAACAAATTCTACTAGCAGACTTGCGTGATTGCACTAACTACAAGAAAATAAGTCATTTACCCACACATAAAATAGCCACACATAATTTTAATATATGTGGGTAATTTAATAAATGAACTTCAATCGTTATTCAACATTTATTATGTGTAGGTAAATGTTTTAGCTACATTTAATTTTGGTGAGAGAAAAAGCTACATTTTCAGAAATTAGTGGGATTGTATAATTTTTTTATAAAATTGACGTGGCATTTATTATTACTCACAGTACTCACACATACACATTATTTATGCGTGGATAATATTCCAGACTTTATATAATCCAACTGCTTACTTAGCTCCAATGTGGCGCTTAATCACTACTACTTACAGGATAATTTCAAAATCAAATTTACATTATCCAGACATAATTATAAATGTTATTTATGTGTAAACAATGTTTTAAGTTTTTTATACGTGTGGTGCTTACGTGACTACAACGTGGTGCACAATCACCTTAATTTGTAGGATAATTTTAAAACTGTATCTACATTACCTACAAATAATTATATGTTTTTTATATGTGGGTAATCCTTAAAGCTTTATGTAGATTGACATAAGCACACATCTGCTCAACAATTCTCAGAAATGCAACACACGAAAATATAAATTCAACTCAACAAACAAAGTCTCCTTTTCTTATTCAAATACAATCAAGAACCCTATAATGCATGAAGAGGAAATTAAACATTTTACCTTTTTTTTTAGTCTTATTATTTTTACATCATCATACTAAACTATTTACTTTTATACCCTATTATATTGCTTTTATATCACTAATTATTTTATTTAAATAAATCGTTTTATTTTATTTTACCATTTTTCAATATTTAATGAATCATCGTAATTAATTTAATATTGATTTATTTATTTATACCTACATTATATATATATATATATATGTGTGTGTGTATATAAATAAATATCTATATATATAGGTAAAACCTAGATGTAGCTCAGACCACAACCCCCCCGCCCCCCCGCCGCCGCGCCCTACCTCCGCCACCGCCGTCGCGACGTCCGTTCCCACCACCACAACCTGCCGCCCCACCACCCACCTGCCCACCACGACACTGTTTGCTATCAAAACAAGTCAAGAAAGAACGATGAAGCGTCGAAAAATTCAACTAACTCCCCTACAGAAAACCTAAATTTCTTGCTATAAAAAATGCAGGATTCAAATGAAATCAGAAACCTTCCAATTGACATTTCATTCGGTCGCATATCAGCTAGTTCGATGAGAAATAGTCGATTAATATTTTTTGTGCTTTCTGAGTTCAAAATGAAGAATGGTTAGTGGATGGGAAGAGAATTCCATCGGATTGGAGGAAGCAATTGGCAGCGGTCAAAGCTCAGATCTCTGCAGCGTTTGCTGCATCGTTGCCGTGACTGTTAGCCACATTTCTCCTTTTTTCCCCTTTTCTTCTTCTTCTTCTTCTTCTAAAATTATTTTTCCCTCCTTTTTTTGGAAGGGAATGGACAATCCAATCATTTTTCCCACGTACACAATCCATTCATCCAGAAGGCAATACCGAATGGGAGAGTGCTCTGCCACTTTATATTTCTGTTACCAAATTGGGAGAATGCTCTGCTTTGTATTTTTCCCACTTTGTTTTGTATCTATTACCCTTTATCTTTTAGGATGTCTGGTTAATTGTTTGGTTGAAATCCTTTTTTTTTTTTTAATTTTTAGCAGATTACAGTGATGTTTAATAATAACAACACTAATTCTTAGCCTTAAACAAAATTTGCATATTTACATACTTCTTTCCACAAAATCCATATTAACTCCATACATTCCATTTTAGATTCAAATCACCATTCTATATCAATAAATCCATAAATACTAAGATTATAATCCAATATTCAATTTCATGGAAACTTTCATTTTAAAGCCCCAAATAATACCTTCATTCAAAATTTTCAACTTGGGTTTCCCTTATTAAACTATGGTTTCATAAACTAACTTTACATAATATTATACTAAACCTTGTATGATTTCAATTTCATGTTTAAGAATAATTTCACAACATTTAAACTTAAAGAAACTAAAATTTCTCATCCCTACAAGAAAATTAAACCTTAAAATTTACATGAAATCAAAACTTATGGTTAGTATTACTTACATATATTGATACTTCCTTGGTCTTCTTCTTCAATTCTCCAATTTTTCCTTCCATTGTTTTTTTTTTTTTTTTTGCTTGAGCATCGTCTCTCCTTTCTCTATCTCTCAGTCTCACTCTCTTTCCTCGGCTCTCTCCCATTTCCCACACAAGACCATTCTAGATATTTTGAGGTAATTTCCCAAAATTGGTCCTTTAGGTCACCACCTTTGTGTTATTATTCATTTTGGTCCCTATAAAACCATGCAATGTTTCATTTTCATTTTTTCCCATGTTGTACTTTAACCCTTAATATTGTGTTCATATTTAATATAGTCCTCACATTTAAATCTATCACGTGGAATGTAAGTATAAATAAAAATTGGGATGTCACACACTTACATGTGTGGGTAAAACCCCAATTTTCTTGTAGTGTTGGCTTCGTCTCGCCATTCTGAACAATTTTCCTTCTGCGCCGACGTTGAATTCCTGCCCGATCCCTATAGATTTTGCGATAAATGTGTGGTACAAGTCTTGATTTGGGGTTTCTTCAATTATAAAATTTTGCATTCGTGGGCTATTTGTGAAGGTCATCACCAACTTTGAGAATTTTCCAAAGAAATATGGATAATGGCATAAATTAAAGGCAATTGAGAAAGTAAAGAAAATTATGGAGATAGTGCAGCCGACATGCATGGAAAAATCTAGAGACAAATTTCCACCGACATTGTACCCGAAAAATACCCCTCAGCCTTGTATCTTGTGTGCATGAGTTGGAGTAGCAAATTAGGGTCATTGAGTGGAGAGAATGGAGGTGTAGGGATGGTGTGAGAAATGAGAAAATTGTAAGTGGCAAAGGGAAAAAATAATTACTAAGAGAAAGTTAATAGGTATAATAAATAAAGTGAGGTGTGTGCTTGAGTATGTCATTAGTGTCTCATTGCGTAAAAATATTTTGTGTATGATAAAAATAATTTCTTTGATGTGTCTAAACTTAACAAGTGGTATCAGAGCTAGTCGGTCCATGGGCAAAGATATTAGTGTCAGGTCGAGCGAGGCTATGACAGATTATCATAGCAAGGTTGAGTGAGAGCTTTGCAGGTTCAAGAGTGGGTCGATTGAGGGCTTGGAGTTTTCAGAGTACGGCATTTGAGAGGATATTATTTGAGCATTGGGTCATCATATACAATATTGAGATTGTGAAGCGTAGGGAAACTTGCTTGGTTACGTGGAAATAATCTAAATCACGATGGGAGACCTACAGGTGATAGATAGAATTAGAAAGCTCAATAATCATACCTACACCACATAGAATACATGCATGAAGTCGTATCTCCAAGGCTATGACTTGTGAGAAGTAGTTGTGATGAAGTGACACCGCCAGAGGATGCTGGAGCTATGAAGAAATGGAAAGTCAAAGCAGGAAAAACTTTTATACATGCGCTCAAGATAACAATCAATGGGGAATTTCTAGAGCACATTAGAGATGCAGATACACCAAAGAAAGCGTGAGACACATTGACAGCTTTATTCTCTAAGAGAAACGAGTTCAAGTTGTAGCTCCTCAAGAACGAGTTACTGTTAGTTAAGTAGTGCGAAACGACAATACGAGAATATTTTAATATAGGTAAAGTCTCTCTGTCGTGAAATCTCTGAACTAGCTTTAGATAGTAAAGTCTCAAAATCTAAAATAAGGAGAAAAATAATACATGGGTTGAGATCCGAATTTAGAGGTATCATAGCTGCAATACAAGGTTGGCCAGAGCAACCATCTCTGGTGAATCTTGAAAATTTGTTGGCTAACCAAGAGGTATTAACCAAGCAAATGGTGAGGGTCTCAATAAATGAAGAAGAAAAGGTATTATTTAGCTACGATAATAAAATGGGAGAAAGAAAAGGTTCTGAGACAAGGAGAGTTCAATAGGATCGTGACAAAAGAGGAGAATATGGAGAATATAAGTAAAATAATGACCCATGTTATGTATGCGGCAAAGGAGGTCATTATGCTCCAGATTGTTGGTACAAAAAAACAGCAACAGGGAGCAATCTAGCAATTTATGAGCAACAAGGATATGAAAGTGAAAGAATAATGGGATTTCAAAGCATGTCCTGCAATTATTGAGGAAGCTCATGGAAGGCATTTCAAATCAAGTAAGGAGAAAGAATCTAGAGGAACTGTGTTTCTACCTTTATAACTGTTTGGTGAAGATAATTCTCCTGAAGACGAGGAACACAACGAGGTGTCTAGTCAAGAATCATCTGAAAATAATTGGCTTGAAGACCAAAGACATGACGAGGTGTCTAGTGAAGAATCAGAAGAGTAAGGACACAACAACGGTCTGGTAAAAAATCATCGAAAGATGATTGGTGTGACAACTCAATATGAGGAGGTGTTCTATGAAGAGTCATCTTGGAAAACAATGGAGAAGGTAGAATCACGCTTAAAGATTATAGAAAGGGAGCTGCTTAAGGAAGATGAAGAGATATCTTGGTTGAAAATAGAAGTTGGGGGAGACGCCAGAGCTGGAAGAGATAGAAGAAGAGTGGCAAGAGAAAGAGGAAGATCAAGCTTGTGAAATGGGACATAGAGTTGCTGGAATTGGAGATATGCTAAAGCCTCCTAATAAGGAGCTGGCTGCATCAACACAAACAGAGACGGTTGGAGATGACGTTGACAAGAATCAAAGATATTCGGATACATCATATAATGGGAAGAAGAGACAAAAACGCAAAGTTAGCACTGAAGGGGAGAATTGAAGTTCATCACCAACTTTGAGAATTTTTTCGAGAAATATGGATAATGGCATAAATTAAAGGCAATTGAGAAAGCAAAGAAAATTATGGAGAAATGGAGATAGTGCAGCCGACATGCATGGAAAAATTTGGAGACAAATTTCCACCGACATTGTGCCCTATAAATGCCCCTCAGCCTTGTATCTTGTGTGCATCAGTTAGATGAGCAAATGAGGATCATTGAGTGGAGAGAACGGAAGCGTGGGGATGGAGCGAGAAGTGAGAAAATTGTGAGAGGCAAAGGGAGAAAATAATTACTAAGAGAAAGTTAATATGTATAATAAATAAAGTGAGGTGTGTGCTTGAATGTAAGTCATTAGTGTCTCATTGTGTAAAAATATTTTGTGAGTGTATAATAAAAATAATTTTTTGGGGTGCCGTAAATTCAACAATTTGGGTGTTGTTCAGCATGTGTCAAAGAAGATTTTGATGGATTCAATTGCTTGGATTGGTGCCTGGATGAAGAGATCAAAGAATTGGGGCTTTTAGGATTGGTATTAGAATTTTTGTTTAGGGGTAATTATGTCTAAAAAATAGGAAAATGGATATTTTTGTATAGATTTAAAAAATAGATACTTTTGAACTTGACATATTAAAAGTGATTTTTTTTGCAATTTCCTCTATTTTTAGTGATTTTTTTTAGTGTGTTATTAGCCGTTATCTCTCACTTCAAAATTTTACAAAATTGACATTATATTCTCATCGGAATTTTTTGAATACAAATGTCAAATCGAAGCTCTTAACGAGAGCTTTAATTTGAGATAATATGCAAAATCTAATTATGATTTTACCATCTACAAAAAGGTTTTCAAAGGCTAAAGATAATAATGTTACTTTTATTTTTAAAAATTTCACCAATATCCTCATTTTCCAAACTTCTTTCAACTAAATCCCAAATAACATCTATAGTATTATAGTTTAATTCAATATGACCCTTAGCGATTAATTTCTACCGGTTGCTCTTCACAAACAAATCAATCTTCTCAATTTGGTATAATTATTATTAAATATGGCCAATAATTAGATTTTTCTCCATCATTGAAAGTTTTCATTTTTCTTTTGTTAACTCATGGAAGTATTATTTTTTATTATGCCCTTTTTTAAAATTTAGAATATGATATATATTTAGAATATGATGATATATATAAATATGTTTCTTTTGGATAATTAACATTTGTCTTTTCATGTTGTTTAAATATAAACTTCGATTTGAGGCAAAATGACATTGCTAAAATATGAGTTGTGCATACCTATGGCTGAATGTTTGGCTCCGCAACTACATTGAGCACATCTATAAATTCAACGATTTACATGCATTGGCTTAGAGCATCTCCAATGCAAGAAGGTCAATTAGAGCTTATTTGGCAAAAAATCAGACAAATTAAAGTCCAATGGATGTGGCATACAGTTCAAGCAATAGACACTCTTTCCCATTGAACCCTCTCCAATGCATCTGTGTCGGTTGATGGTGGATAGAGGGGAAAAAAGGATAGAAGAGTGAGAAATTTTAATAAAATATAATATACATTGTTGAGTTGTCTGTCCAAACCATGGTCTGAATTCAGACCCTCCCTTGGACATGGTCTGCATTTAATGCAGTATTGTCCAAAAAGCATGCACTGGAGATGCTTTTCTGTGCATCAAGTCCATTTAGCTGACATGACTTATTTTTTCTCACCACCCACTTGAGCATTGGAGATGCTCCAATTTTCTGCTTTCAGCCATATTCCCTTTAATTTCTTGGCAAATTAAGCATATTTTCTTTTTACATGGCTTCCCAAGGTTGTTCAGTCTAGCTAGGCGCAGGGACAGCTTGAGGAGGGGTTCCTTCTGGTCGGATTGCGGTTTTCAAAATTCGATAGGCTGATAGTTGTTATGCTGAGCATTCGAAGATGCATGGAATTTCCGATCCAGCTGACATAAGATCAATTACAGTAGGAGGCTCGGTCCAAGATTTATTTCGATGATCATTAATCGCCGTTGGTGCATTTCATTCTATGAAAAATGGAATACTCACTTCAAATTCTGGCTCTGGGACCCTCAATCAATCTCTAGTTTCTCACCTTGGTCACTAATAAAAAAAAAAAAAATGGAAACAAATGATATTGCTAATTAAATTTGAACACATTAAATTAAGAATCAAAATGTAAGATTCAGCCATCAGATAACAAGAATGTCAGATGAAAATAACAGCAGGAAACACATCTAACTTTCACCCAAAGGTTATCGCCTGCTCAAGATTTTTCCTCATCATTTTATTATATCAAGTGACGGAAGATCTTATTTTCGTTTGACATTCTTGTTACCTGATGGCTTAATTTAATGTGTTTTCAAATTTAGCAGGATCATTTGTTTCTTTTTTATGAATTTCTTTTCTACATCCAAAATAGAAGCGGGGGAAAGATTAATTAGTAGGAGGTGATGGATTACCAATTATATAATGTATAATAATAATATCTATGCTGCTTACGTTAAATCATTTATGATTTTAACCCAAGTTGGTCTCCGACTGCATCAAGTCTGCTTTGATGATCGATGATATGTAATGGATGTTCTTTATTTTTGTCATGTCCTACATTTTTCACGTTCTGATACTGTGCCCGAAAAAGTAACTAATATAGTGCTTTTAATTTTGGTATGGAATTTGACCGTAGGATTGAGATGAGAGAAAATGATTTGTGAAAGACTATTTTTTCGGACACGGACAACTAAACAACAATTTTTTTTTTCTTTTTTGTGCATGTAAATTAAGGAGAAAATCAACGATTAATTGTTTGTTATCTTTATTAATTGTGCTCTAGCTAAAACAATATGCTTTCTTTGGTTTTTTATTCTCATTTTTGCTATCCGTTTATTCATATTTATTTTAAATTGATTTTGATTAAATAATTATTACTCAAATGATCATTGATCTAATCTTCTTTTTTTTTTTTTTCAATATAATGTTCAAGAGGAAAATTAAACACAAAATACATATAAACATGTAAATATAATTTTTCTTTTTCAAAAATATATGTGAACATGATTATTCTGTTCAATAATATATGTCAACATGATTTTTCCTTTTCCTCTCTCTCTCTCTCTCTCTCTCTCTCTCTCTCTCTCTCTCTCTCTCTCTCTCTTTGGTTGTGGGTGTAATCTTCTTGTCTAGATATAATATATGATGTAAGGTGTAAAATTAAGACTAAAAATCTTTCTCCAAAGAAAGTGAAAATTGCTGGTCGAGTATTAAAATATCTCTAGTATATTGTTCTCTATGCATCATTCTCTCGTGAACTTCCATTTTGTAAAAGCCAAGTTTCATGTTCAAAAGATTGACAATCCATATAATATATATATATAGTACGTACTAATTAACTCAAAAATGTCCCAATTCTCTGTATCTTTTGACGCACGATTAAGATTTTCTCCCACCCTCGTGTGGCTTGATCCTCAATATATAAGATTTACATCAAAGTTAGTCTTCTTTTAAATCTATGCATGCACTTGTATCAAATCTTTTGTTTCTTTCGAACTTTTTGTTTTTCCTCCAAATACAAGGTGTAATGATGAATCAAGAAGTGCTATCTATAGTTCCATTCTCTTCAAAAATGATTGACAGCGTTATTCACGCTCATGCCATGTCAAAGAACCTACAAGTCACGTCTACTGGCAGAATGCTGCCAGACGTTGACATTAGATCAAATTTGGTGGTATTTAGCAGTTTTGAAGCATTTATGGGATGTTGCTGGTTTACACTTCCACTAGTTAGCTGAATTTAAGAAACAAGTTATTACCCATAAAAGGGATACTCCTTTAAAGTTTGCCCATAAAACGGGTACCATTCTTTCTTTCTTTTTTTTTTTTTTTTTTTTTTTGTAAATGGTTTTTAGAAACGTTTTTGCCATAAAACAGATGCTTGTTTCTTAAAGTTTTTATTATAACACATTTTTTTACCCTATTAACAAAGCACTACCCTGAAACAATAATTAATCCATTAAATCCAAAATCTATATATAAAAAGTTGCTTAAAGGTATAATGCCCCTGACTTTTCATTTTTCTTTTCAGATCTCAAGTTAATACTCATTAATTTCAATTTTTTGCCAATTGAATAATAATATGTTTAGATGGCTTAATCGGGTTATTATTTCTTGAAGATAAATGTTGGAGCAATATAGCTAGCCTATAAATTTTCATTTTCATGTTGGTCTAATTAAGATTTTAGGCTATTTTAAGAAATGATCTTCCGCCAAATGTATGGCACGAGATCAGGATTCTGCGTGATTGTTGGTGGTTGTGACTCTGTGTGTGGTGGTGTAGCCCGTGGTAGGTTTGTTAATATCAAATGAGCAACAAAAATCAAATCATCTAATCTTCACTAATTAATCACGAGATATATACATTATTAATAATATAATATTAGGTTCATCTATTTTATTGAATAATAAT
>CAVNYN010214056.1:0-25520 GCA_963692815.1 Nyctanthes arbor-tristis | reverse complement strand
CTCCCAATAAGAGAGCATCATCTGAGACCTAGTCTATGTCCATAGTTTGACCGTTGAACCGATCTAGATTACTTTTTAGGACTCAAATTTTCTTGCTTGACGGACACTAGTCTTTCTTTTGAAGTGGATTGAATTCTCGACCTTATGAAACTCTAGAGGAACTGAGTAGAAAGGTCCTTCCAATTCAAAAAGAACCTACCGGTAGGTTGCGTAACAACATGAACGCTTTATTCCCCAAGGTTAATGAAAAACTTTTGCACATTGTCACTCCGCTTCCTCTTTGAAGCTCCATCCAAGATACATATTTGTCCAAGTGCCTAGGTCAGTCGTACCATCATAATTTAGTACATGTGGGATTTTGATTTTCTCAGTCTGCCGTTTAGCCAAGATGTGTGAAGCAAACGGTAAATCTAAGTCTGAAGAGTATTCAGCAATTTATTTCTGCTTGTTCTCTAGGTTTGCTAAGCACTTCTTCAATTATTCTAATTCGACTTGTTCTGGTGTTGATAGCGTAAGAGCTGGGGTGTTAGGAGTTGGTGGGGTTGAGATGCAAAGAAGTGTTGTATTCGCTACTTTTTTCCGCTCCCAAAGGTGGTGGGTTTCTTTCAGATGCTATATTTCTTGCTCTATCTGATCGGTGCTGAATATGTCTTGATGCACTTGCGGTCCTTGACGATCTGTCACGACCTAACCGACTAAAGAGATTACCTGCACACTTTGGCATTGATCTTTGAGGCTTAGATGGCCTATTTTCGCCTGTGGAGTTGTGAGAGCCTTCAGTGGCAAAGCTGAGTTACCGTCTAATGCTTGGCCTTTTTTCTAAGTGTCGCTAAGCAGATTGCACCTCTTCTTCCTCCAGTGAGGGGGTGGCACTGAGGCTTGGTGTGCTGGCGATGATGGCCGCATTGAGACCTGATATACTGGCGGAGACCATCTTGCTGAATGTTGCCTAGCTTGCACATCTTCTTCCACTGGGATGGTACTGAGGCTTGTTGTACAGGCGATGGTGGCCGCATTAAGGCCTGGTTTACTGGTGGAGATGGATTTTTTTAGAATATCTCCACCTCTCGTGATAAAAATTATATTCTTGCCATCAAGCAGCCATAATTGGACCAAGTTGAGCTCTGAAGGTACTAGGATCAAGTCCTCATTGGAAAGATGATGTAATTTCAACATGATGACTATGAGTGTGCTGGCTTCTGGAACAAAGATTTTGAGCCATAGAGCTAGAATACAAGTAAAATAAATGAATTGAAGTGCTAAGAGTTGGTCCTTAGTTCCTCACAAGTAAAGCCCTTTCTCTGGCACCAATTTGTTGACGTCAGATTATGTTTGACTCCTAGCCAACAAAGTATAGACCTAAGGGTTAGGTCTACTAGGATTAATATAAAATTAAGTTCTGAACTTTAGGTCTATTTTGAGACCTGAACCCCATGTTGGATATGTTTTCGATTTTTAGAGAGAAATTCTTTTAAAAAGTGGTTCCCTTAGATGAGCCTTCCCCTTCTCTATTTATAGCCCTTGGTGAGAAAGGGTGGGCTGGCATTGTACAAATTTTCAAGGCTTCTGCCATCAAGTGTATCACAAGTACAAATGGAACATTCTAAGCTGCCAATTGAAAATACAACTGTTCTAGTACAATATAAGTACGACGAGCTCTAAATAACTAACTTTCATCCACTATTGTCTCAGCCACTAAATGAGAGGAACAGACTAATTAAGATTTGGAATCTTTTAAGGTGACTGGTTTTGACTACCAATGAATTTAGGGCTTTGATTTTTTCTGGGAGGTATTGCACGTGTATTCTTTGAATTCTACTTTCAGCCCTTGGCTGTGGTGGTAGAAGACGTGGCGCTGGTTCTGAAAAAGCCAACAACAATATCTATGAACATCACTTGGTTGTAGTCTTTGTCCAAAAGTTCATCTAAGGTATGCTTCTTTATTTTCGGTAACCCTAAATTTCCAAAGTCTTTACCTCTCAGTGTGTTTATGTCAATGGGTTCATGTCATTTGTATTCGTGCATCCTTTTGTGCTCTGCTTCGTATTTTAATTTCTCTGTTATGTGTTTTCATCACTCAGTTTGTCACTACTTAATTTTTTTCGCAATGGCTGTGATGTAAATATTGCTTAGAGATGTTGCTATTGAGTTGAATAAGAAGGCTGTACCCTTAGTGTGCATCATGGGAGAGTGGATTGTGTGAACAACCCAGGGTGATCGAGAGGCTGAATTTGTTGAAATGGTTCTGATGGGCCAAGATGTATTATTCTTGCATTCATTTGTTTCTTTATTTATTCATTTATTTATTGTTTGATCATCCATAACAACTTTATTGTGTGCATACTTTGGTTTTATTGCTTGATTCGGCTAAGTTACTTTATTGCCCTACGTTATGCCTGAGTTTGCTAAGCTACTGGTGCTAATTATGAATAAAAAGTTTTGTACATTTTTTGATTTATTCTGATTAGTTAGGATTTTTTGTGCAAATTGCTACTGGTGCCATATGTTTGTTAAAATTTTTAGATTGGCATTAGAGTTTTAACTAGCCAGAATATCAAGTCTATAGTTTCTTCTCTATTATTTTAAGCTTTGTTCATACGATTTTTGTTTTATTTTATTTGATCCTATTTGACATGCTATGTAGTTGATATTTATCTCATTGGAACTTCAATTTTGAAATTTTGCTTGGTTAATTAGTTCCACAATACTTCGATGGCAGTTCACTTATCAATTTGATTAGCAAAAGTTTAGTTATTGCACTATTATACTGGAGAAAAGTAGTGCAATGTGAAGAAAATTTGTTAAACATTAGTGGATTAATTTGGTCAATCAATGCTCTAGTGGTATGTCCTTTAAATTGATTAGATAAATAAGAGTAGATACCTTTCCTTGAGGGCAGATAAATGATCTCATTGTGAGTAAAATATAAGTTGATTTCTAAGGCTAGCCTGAAATTGGTAATTGGTTTTATACATTTATTTCCATTCTAATTTTTTTATAAGAAGTGATACAACCACCTTCCGAGCGAGTGACCTGACATCTCCTTAACAAACGACCTTTGGGAATGTGCTAGAATTCTCCTAAACCCTAGAGGCCCATGAAGCCCCAGCCTATAGGTACATTATAAAACGAACGCTCTTCTCTAGAGTGAGGCACGCAACAATTTACAATCGCATTATTGGTGCCGTCTGTGGGAAACTATGAAAAGACATTCATGTTAGGAAGGACTCGCTAGGGCACTCAGTTCAACCCCAATGCATCTAGTTTAATGCCCCTACCTTTGCGGGAGACGGACATGTTCCGAACAACCCAGCGCATAATGCTTCAGGTCAGGCCCCCTCCAAACACTGGGTACCTAATGCAGAGCATCTAAGCAGCTAACAAGGGACGACCGGCCCTCAGAAACCTGTACCTGAGTTCCAACACAATGTAACCCCAGTAATCTAGGGACAATTTACAGTGCCTTAGGATCAAATCCAGGGAATACGACAACTCTTACAGGCTCAAACTTCCCCGAATCCAATAAGCGGTCAGAATGACAAAGAAGGAAGGGATCCAACATATGTTCCGATGGAGGAAACATCAGAGGTGAGAACCTCTATGATCTCATCGAGAGAAGCAATGCTAGAAGCACGACTAGATGACATGAAGAAGCAGTTTGATATAGTGATCAACAAGAAGAAAGAAGGATACTCAGTCTTTATGAAAGAAGCCCGCTTAGTATTGAGATTATGTCCGAGCCGCTCTCCCAAGGATTCAAGATTCCTAAGATGCAAAAGTACAATGAAACATCGATCATTTGCAAGCATTCTAGGATTTGGCAGACTCACATGGCTCCGGGATGTGGCGTCATACAGGGCATTCTCCCCCACCCTGCAAAAAAAGGCGCGCGATTGGTAAGATCGGAAGAGCACATTTGTCACATCTTTTGAGGACTTTGCAAACAAATTTGTAGCCTTCTTTTCCAGTAGCACTCACTAGAATGGACTTATACTATCATTTAGGGAAAAGATGAGTCATTAGGAGATTATATAACCCGCTTCAACAAGGCCGTCCTTGGCATAAAAGACTTATAGATATTTTCTATTGTTACGACTATGGTCAATGGTTTGTCAATCATAGCTTTAGAACATCTCTCTCAAAAAAGCCACCAGAGACGTGGCAGAGTTGTTGAGACAAAGTGAGAAGTATATGGATTGTGAAAACACTATGAAAGTTACAAGGAAACTCCAGGGACCCAAAAGCATACATATTTGCAAAAAAAAGAGTCACGGAAAACTAGTAAAATTGAATTGGAAGAGCTACTAGCAATTAGGGAAGTGTTATATCCCACTTTTTGTTTTTTGCTTGTTATTTCTATGAGATGATCAATGTTTACAGTTTCAGTCAATAGATAAAATAAAAGGGCTATGAGGGCACTACTGGAAGATTAGCCTAACAGAATGCCCTGGTCGCTCACACCAACCTATGCCTACCTACAGCTGCGGTGCCCGAGTTGCTCTTCATACTGACCTATGTCCACACTTAACATGGTTCTTAGGTCGCTCACTCCAACCTACACCCGCCTATAGCCGCGATGCCCAGGTTACTCTTCATATTGACCTACGTCTTTACTTAATGTAGTTCTCAGGTCATTCGCTCCAACCTACACCCATCTATAGCCGCGATGCCTAGGTTGCTCTTTCTAGTGACCTACGTCGACACTTAATGTGGTACTCAGGTCGCTCGCTCCAACCTACATCTGCTAATAGCCACAGTGCCTAGGTTGCTCTTCATACTAACCTATTTCCACTCTCAAAGTGGTTCCCAGGTCATCCATTTAATTAGACGTGTGCTCTTCCGATCTCCGCGATACCCAAGTTATTCTTCATACTGACTTACGTTTGCACTTAACGTGGTTCTCAGGTCGCTCACTCTAACCTACGCCCGCCTATAGCCGCAGTACCCAGGTTGCTCTTCATAGTGATCTATACACACACTTAATGTGGTTCTCAGATCACTCACTCCAACCTACACTAGGCAATAACCATGGTGCCCAGGTTACTCTTCATACTGACCTACGTCTATACTTAAACGTGGTTCTCGGGTCACTCGTTCCAACCTACGCCCGTCTATAGTTGTAGTGCCGAGGTTGTTCTTCGTACTGACCTACATCCACACTAAATGTGGTTCTCAGTTTACTTGCTCCAACCTGTACTTGCCTATAGCAGTGGTGCCCAGGTTGCTCATCATACTGACCTATGTCCACACTTAACGTGGTTCTTAGGTCCCTCACTCCAACCTACGCCCGCCTATAGCCACGATGCCCAGGTTACTCTTCATATTGACCTACGTCTGTACTTAACGTGGTTCTCAGGTCATTCGCTCCAACCTACGCCCATCTATAGCTGTGATGCCCATGTTGCTCTTTCTAGTGACCTACGTCGACACTTAACATGGTTCTCAGGTTGCTCGCTCCAACCTACACCAACAAGGGACGGATCTAGGATTTTTAATGACACGGGTTATAATATGAAAAAATAACAATCGACATGGGCTAACATAATTTGTTTAAATTTTTCTATATAAAATTTCATAACTTTTTCGGGACGACAACCCCTACATCCGTCCCTGAATTGTTATGAGAACAAACATTCTGCGTCTTTAACACATTGCTACCGGGTTTAATATTCCAGCCATGTATGAATTTCATTGTGTACAAAGTCATAACTATATATATTGGTACGAGTAACAGTGTAACTATGTTCTTTGTTGTGGAACCAAGGGCGGAGATATAGGGTGCCAAGTTATGTTTGGGCACACCCTATTTTGGCAAAACAACATTTTTTGGCCTATAAGTATTTGAATTTTTTTTTTTAATATACAAACTAGTAATAATTTGCGCAAGCGATTTCTCTATTCTGTAATTTAATGTCACATGTGTGTGTGTGTGTGTGAATTTATGGCAGTTTCACATATTTTGGGATTCTTCCCTGCCTGACTGTGTGCTTCAAAATCCTCAGTGAAACTCTTTGTTGGATCTATGGGACGTTCAATTTGGGTGCTTGATATCAGGGGTTGGATTATCCGTTTCAATTAGTGGGAAGGTTGAGATTAACATGTTTTTTATTAATTTATTTATTATTCCATTTTCTGTATTATATCTATTATTATCTTATTTATTTCACTAAATAGAAATATCAACCGACCTTCGTATTGTTAATACTAGATTTTTCACCCGTGCGATGCACGGGGTAGAAATTTAGTGAAAAAGTCATACCTCAAACGTCCTTAAAATCGAATTGATATGATATATCAAAAGAAAAGAAAAAAAATTAAACAATATCAAAGCAACCATCAAACTGTTAAACAAACGGAAAGAGGAAAATGGAATTCCAGATTGAAGTCTCAGAGATTCATCGTTGTGTGCATACAACATACAATCAGAACGGAGCTATTAGCAAGTGAATCCTGTATTTGATTAGATCATTATACATGATGGGTTGAATATTGATAGCAAGATGGAAATTCAAGAATGATTATTTGGTAACTTAGAGTACAATATTTTAATTAGATGAAATTTAGCCACTAACTTACTCTATTCTTTGGAACAACGAAGTATGTTTGTTTTCAATCAGTCTACCTATAGTATATGTATGCTAACTTAATTCATTGAGTTTTCCACTTAAAAAAAATTCCATGAACCGTTCTAGCATAAGTTGGGATTGAACGAACTTAAAAATATAATAAAAACAATGCCAATGACTATTATCGATTGAGTTTCACATTGAAATCACATCCTTAATAACTAATCTGTAAATGTTGAAAGAAGCCATAAGTAATTTTGTTAAAATGCTACTTATTATATTGAAGAATGCTCCATTTCCTAATGAAAAACTATTGGCATGTATAATTGAATTAATTAATAGTTCAACGTGAACCCGGGGTTGCAAGTTCTTGTTTGTTGGTTCGTTTGAAGCTATTTTGATATTGATAATAAGTTGGGTTTAATAGAATTAAGTCCATTCCTTTTTGCGTTGAGATTGGTTTTATAACAATACCAATGACCATTACAATTGAGTTACCCGTTGAACTTACACATTAATGATTAATCTATACATGTTCAAAGAAACCACGAGTAATTTTAGCTAAATGCTACTTATTATATTGAAGAATGTTTTAATTAATTATTTGAATTACTGATGAACAGCTTTCGGCGCGTATAACACCACAAATAACTCTAGAATTTTCTTAGGTGCTAATTTCATTCCATTTCGCATTGAGATTGGCTACAGATATATGTTTTCTACTAATCCTTTAAATACCCAAACTAAGAGAATGAACCAACTAATAAATAAATGAATGAATTCTTAGCCCCGTAAATAGTCCCCTTCCAATAATTTATATCTCAAACTAAATAAGTCTAAAAAACTGCCCATATATTAGAATGAAAAATACAATTGATAATACTCAGCTTGAAACCCAAAACACATATTACTGTCATCCAACTCCAAGAAATAAGAAATGAATGAGTCAATAACTCAAACTTAATAACCTGAAAAATTGACAAGATATTGGAATCAATATGCAATTTATTAATAAAAAAAAAAAAATACTCATCCTGAAACCCACAAAACAATATTGTAAGCCTCCTTAAAGAGTATATGAAAACAATGTACTATTAACCATTAAAAAGACCAAAAGAATAAATCTCAGCTTCAAACCCATAACACTCAGACTAAAAACTGCACATACCACATCGCTATCACCCGATTCAAACAGTTAAGAGATTTAGAAAAGAATGAAGCAAGAACTCAAACTTTATAAGCTAACAAATTGCCCATATACTTGAGTCAATATGCAAGTTAAAGAAATACTCATCTTGAAACCCACATAACAATATTGTCACCCTTTTTAAAGCAATATGAACACAATGTAATATTAACCATAAAAAACTAATCATGAAAATAATAAAACAGAAATAACCAGGGCCAATAACAAAAATACCTACGAATAATGATAGATTGGTATTCAAAACAATATCGAATGGTATTTAAATAATATCCTAAATTATATGAAGGTAAACTAAATGGATGTCCCAACCATTAATTAGAACGAAGGACTTGAAGAATAACAAATTCAATTCTTGGCCAAAATGAACCTATTCAAGTTTCTCAACCTTGATTTACTGGAGTTTATTAGTTGACATTTGGAATGCACCCCCATTGCAACTACTAGCAAAATCATCTGTTGAGATTCTCTCGGAGAGCCGGTCACTTCATTATTCATAGCAGAATCATGAAGGGTTAATTTGTAAGAAGGATTACTTTTCATGACTGAAAAGTTCTTCATTGCATAAAGCGAGTGTTCATGAATCTGATCATCGAATGTGTCAATCAATTCCCGATCAACCCTTACATGTATCCTTCCACCCTATTAACAATGCATACAAAATCAGAAGTTGGTGAATTAAATGGATGCATCATTCTGGATAGTAAAATCAAAACACATCACATAAGCAAAAGAGAATACATTCTACAAAATTATCAAATATCATATGCTTAGAAGTCCAGAGTTCGAATACCCCTACAGTGATTTGACCACACAATCACAAAAGAAAAAGTAGACCAATGGCAAAATAATCAAAAATTCTGTTGAATACATGAAATCAATTAAATTCAATCACAAAACTTGCAATTTATATTACCTAAAATTAATCAGTCAAAAACTATGCATCATCAACTTAAAAGTATTCAAGCTAATATCTCCTGAATATATTAAGAAAAAAACAGAATAAAAATAATTCACTCTCTAACAATGCGATTTATCTTAAAACAGAATAATCCAATGCAGGATCCGTTTTGGGGGAAAAAAGAATGAAGTAAAAAAAAAATGAACATCAAAGAGCTTTAATTTGATATATTTAAATTAAATGCAAGCCGTCTAACTATTAGCATGTTACTTTTTCATACATACTATTCAATTGGTATATTAGATATTTGTTTAAACATGATTAATAAAGATTTATGGATTGAGGATCATATATATAATAATTGCTTTCACTTTAACAATCAAGTTATTTGATAGATATGATAGGACTATCGGCAACACCAGTGTATGAAACACCATGTGCACATAATTGACAACTCCCATCAAATAATAATCTCAGTGGTAATATTCCACAATAGTAGAGTCGGCCAACAACTATGCATAAGCAAATTGACACATTATCCTTAACCAGATATCATATAACATTTGTATAGACAAATTTGATAACATGTGTCATGATACATGTTATCCAGAGGTGCAAAGCCCAAAATTCAACGTCTCAACCACGTGTTGTTCTTTAAAAATACTATAGTAGGGCTGACACCTCATATTCAATACACAGAAAGGCATTAGTCGAACGGCTTGCTCAAAAAAGGCAAAGAGAATGACAAGTCAATTACTGTGTTAGATCACGAAATGGCTTAAAATCTATATATAAACTTTCAAAAAGTAGTATATACATCAAACCTCAAAACCCGGTAAGAAAGATTAAACACTAAAAAGAACACATACGCTCTAATTACATCAAACGCCAAAACTCAGTAAGAAAAATTAAAAAATAATCAGACCATCATACTTTCTAATTCCTTAAATGGATGACGGAAAAATTGAACATAAAACTAACTCAATAAAAAAATCTTACCTCTTTATCTTGAAGCACCATGTCCAAAGGAGTTATCTCGTTGGGCCTCCATCGGATCGAACTATCTAGCGGCGAATAACCCACGCCAAGAACTGCCATTTCACATATCAATCATCAACATCCCGTAGGAGAAGCATGTCAGATGCCTTCGATTCCATTTATTCACACGAAGAAACAGAGTGTACGCAGCAAAAATTATGTGTGAGGTTTTTTGGAGCTCTAGAAATCAAAATTTTTCTTTGTTCACGAATTAAGTAAGGGTTAACGGTGCTAAGAGAGACGGGTAAAAAAATTTTAGTTTTCATAATAATATGGACACTAATAATGGAAATCAAATATTGTTTGTCTCTAAAATTTGGGGATTTAGAATAGAAGGTTTCATAAAGATGAGCCCAAGAAACAGCGGAGATGAATAGGTGATAGAAATTGATTTCGAATGGCAAATCAAAGAAAAGAATTTCACAAATTGATTGGCGGAGTTTGAAGATATCTATGAATTTGGTGAAACTCCAGGATAAGAATGATGAAGCTAAAGAAAGCCAAAGATGCATCTCATGTTCTATAGCGGGCGGAGTCCAAGGTGCACAGGCCTGTCAGTATCTTGACAAATATGACTCCAGTCCAAAACTAAAGCCTGGAAACGACCAAATTGTGATAGAGTGATATCATCAATGACGTCAATAGTGCTTTGGGTAGGAAAGTTTGCAAATTGGTGTTTACAGTGCAAGACAATTGTGTTAATTGTGCCAGACAACTCCCTTTTAATATACATATGTAGATTATACGTGTTAGTCTATACCCATTTCCCATTGGTTATTTCGTTAACACCATTGTAATTTCGTTTTCCCAATTGCCCGCACTTTATTCTACCTTTCCGGTCACTCATTGTCACCAATCATTATCCTTCTCTTTCTCAATCTCTTGTATCTGTCTCTCAATCGCTCATTCTTGTTCTCTTGCTTCATTTTCCGTAACTAAATTTATTTTACCTAACCTTAATTTTTTTTTTTTTGCACTTGGTCAAAATTGAAACAATGAGCTAATGAAGCCATCGTGTCATGGACGACATAGAAAAAAAAAATGCTGGAGACCCAACTCTCAGAAAGTCTAAAGGTTGGATGCCATTTGTGAAATTAATCTTACAGTGCACATTAAATTAGAATATAAAAGAAAATCAATATTTCAACTACATTTTTAATATAATAGTAGACTATATGTTGGGAGGGATGAAAATGAAAAATTAGACTATCTTTATGAAACAGATTTTAGTACCGTCCCAAAAAGATACCTCTATTTCTTCACATAAATTAAGAAAGTTCATATAATAGTATTAGAAAAGTAAATTTTAACATCATTTCTCTATTATATCATTTAATTTATTAATTATTTCACTTTAATAATTTTATTTTATTTTTTGATAACTGTGCACATTAAATATAAGACTATAAGAGAACTAATATTTTAACTATATTTTAAAAAGAAAACTAGACTATATTTTAGTGTGGACGTATGAGGAAAACTGGACAATCTTCTTAGGACAGAAGTAGTATGTGATTTTTGAAATGCTATGACAAATTGAATGAGCATCTCTACTTAATTGGTTAATTGGAGCAAAATATCCCTACCTTTAGACATCATTGTGCAAATAATCCCTACCTTTATTTTTTTGGCAATTTCACCATCACCTTCATATTTCTTTTGCATGATTCATCCTTGATTTCATTTGTATTTAATTTCCTCTATTATCACAAGGGTAATTTTGTCCATTCATGATAATATTTTTTTTAATATTGCAGTCAAGTTTCCAAATTAATTAGAAAAGTATTATTTTTAATTCATTCAATGATACAATTTAGTTTAATTAGTTTTCAACTATATAAATTATTTCGAGATTTTATTTAAAAATTTTTAAAATCTTAAAATTATGACTGGACAAATTGCGCTTTTAAAAATTGGAAAAAATTAAACACAAATAGCCATAAGGATGAACTTTGCAAAAGAAATATAAAAGTGAGGATGAAATTATTAAAATATTAAAGGGTTAATTCCAAAAAATTATCCCCAACCTTTGAGTTAAGAATCAGCCAGATTTTTTTCGACCTCCTGAGTCCCTAACCTTTTAATAACCCTCACGATATGTCCTTCTTGACGGTTTCCATTATTTTTCCCTTTAAGCCCCTAGTGAAATTACCATTTTATCCTTTAAATTTTTAAATTAAAAAATAAGAAGTTTAAACAAATTTAAAAGCTTAAAAAATGAAAATTTAGGGGGGAGGACTCCTTGTGCTGCCATTTCTGACAGCAATAATGGCAACTAATTGCTGTCAGAAATGGTGTCACAAGGGAAGGGATCTCACACATTCTTCTGCCATTTCTAGCAGCTAAAAGGCGGGGGGACTTCCCCCTTCGGTAGCCATGGCTAGCAGCACAAGGGGGTCTCTCCTCTCTTTTCAATTTTTTTTGTTTTTAAACTTTTTATTTTTTTAATTTAAAAATATAAGGGATAAAATGGTAATTTGTCTAAGGAGTTAATAGAAAAAAAGATGGAAACCATCGAAAGGGACCCATCGTGTGAGTTATTGAAAGGTTGGGTATCTAGGACGTCAAAAAAAGTTAAAGACCCAATCGATTCTTAACTCAAAAATTAGGGACAATTTGTGAAATTAACCCAATATTAAAAGTAGATATCATTTGTATAATAATATTTGAAGGTAGACCTTGTGTGCCAATTAGCCCAAAAATTCTAAAGAGAGGCCTCCTACCACATGGCCCCCGATTATTGGAGGATCAAGAGATAATAAAACAACATACGGCTGCTGAGCCCTAACGCTGCCCCAAAATGATCCTCGTAAGGAGAGGTTTGTCCCAGCCCAGTTAACATGGTCAGCTTTACATTGGAGTTTCGATGTGGGATTGAGAGCACTGCCCGTGGTACAGCCTCCCTCTCACCACGTTCCGAGCGAACTCATGAATTTGGGGGTACATCAACAAAAGTGACTCAGCCTCCCTCTGATACCAACTCAGAGGAGAGGGAGGGGCGAGAGGCTAGGTTCTGCGCCCTACTGTAGAGAGGGAGAACTATAATTGTAGTCTAAGTCCTACTGCTGAGGACTAGACCCAGAAGGTGTTTCATCAGGTTGGTCCTTGATTGTTAAGCCCCTTCTTTTGTATGAAACAAGACTAGATGGGCTAAGGGCCTCAAAACTGAGTTGCCGATTTAGTTTGTCTAGATCTGGTTCATCATGAACTATGTGAATTCTACGACCGCAGGTTTCACAAACTTTTAACACAATCCTTTCCATAAATAGAGCTTGCCAATAAGAGGCAAAGGATTCGTATTCAACGTCACCATATCTGTTTTGGATTTTAGATATAGTAGATAGTTTAGGAAATGGCTCAAATTCATATTCACTAGTTGCTGAGTCAACCCAATAAGGTGAATCTTTATCTAAACTGTCTCCAGGATAGTAAGGAATTACAGGATGTGCCTGAGATTTCCATTCACTCAACCTTGTAGCAATTGTAAGAAGACGGCTGTAAAGTTGGTTAACTATGGTATGTTTAATAACATAATCATAGTAATGAGGAAAATCCAACTGTTTTATGTTGCAGAGAAAAGTGCAAACACTTTGATCGTAGAAATTGTATTCTTTGAAGATACAATCTCTGGGAACAACGTGTGAGTAAGAAGAGCTCGAGGCTTCTTCGTTTATGCTAAGAGATTCCAAATTGGAAGCACCGTCTATAGAGTAAAGAGTTCCTAAAGAGGAAGCTCTGTCAGTATTCCTTCTGAATTTCTCAAAAAGCCAGAATACGACTTTATTGGTTATAATCTTCCGATCTAGTACACAAGCACTTAAGCTTATGGGCATTAGACAATTCTCAAACAAATAGATCGTAAATAACTCAGGCAGCCAGAAAAAATATAATAACGATAACTCAAATGACCATGCAAACAACCTTAAGAAACCACAGGCTGGATATCACACACAGAACTCTACAACAACACCGGGATCCAGTAATAAAAGTTTAGAGGAGATCGTCAACAGTCTTAGTTCAGCGATGGTCGTCAACACAAAGGACCAAAGACAAGGCCTACTTTTTTTCCCTCTTGGTATTTTTTCGGTAAAAAACAGTCCTAAACTCAAACCACATAACTCGTATCTCAAATCTCATAAATTTTGCTAGTTGGGGTGAAGTGCATTTTTCAAGTGTGAGTAGGGTTTCTTGTGAAAGCATAAAAATTTATTTTACCATTATCTTACCTTTTCAAGGCTAGTTGTGAGTTATCTGGATCTTTCATTTGAATTTTGTCTTTTAGATCACTTAGACTTGCATACTATGGAGTGGTTTAGCCACTAATGGCCAAGAATGAATAGTGGAAATTTAAAAGAAACAACTTTTATTCTTTGAAAATTATATTACAATGTGTAAAGTTATGCTATGTGAGAAGAGTAGTGGTGGAAGGGTTATGGATATCCCTTTTGCAGAGTAACTGCTTCTTTTATAGACTAAGAGGGGTATTAGCGTACAGCCAAAGAAATAATTAGAATTGCTTAAAAGTCGTATGGTGAAATAGTATAAATGAAAAAGAAATCACGCGTCTTGGCTTTTTCCTTCTTTTTCAAAAACTGAATAGTAAAGTCTGGTGGATTTTTGCACCTTTTTCAAAAGGTGAATAGTACCGCACAGTATGTGAATAGTAACTTGTCAGCTGCTTTTGACTTTTGCACCAAAAGTTGGCACCATTGATTCTTCATCCTTTATGCACGTTCATCAGAAGCTAAGGTATCCTTTTCTGGAATTATTTCTTCCATTTCTCTATCTGAACCAGCTGTCGAGGATATGTAAGGGTCATCTGTTTTGGGGTCACTGCTACTTCTAGAAGGTTATCTTGTGAAGAGCTTGGTGGTTCCTTGATCCTTCAACATCCTTTTGAAGCCATTGATAGTGGTGGATGACACTTCAAAGCAGGTAAAGGGTTGAAAGTAATACTTCGCCAGATTTGCTTCAACATAAATATTGGAGAAGTGGTCTTCTCCTATGAGTATGAGTCTTTCAAATTGTGGAGATTTTGGATCTCATCCCGAGTCATTTGTAATGACCTTTGCAGTAGCAGTCTTGATCTGATCTCTAAGAGTGTATCTTCCTTTAAAATTAGACATGTCTTGATTTTTATCCAGTAAAGTATAGAACCCAAGTAAGTATCTGGATGCGTTGTCTCGTAATAGACTCTGCATAGATGTCTTGCAGGACAAAACTTTGTTTCCCAGATAGATAAAGTAGAATCTATCTCTATGTACAATGCATCACCTCGGTTGGCAAAGAGATAGTTAATCACATTTTGGAGAGGGAGATTAATTTTAACAACCTCATTCTCTTTAGTAATGTGAATTGAAGAGAATAAACCATAATCCAAGAGAATTTGGGGTGCAATTTTCACTTCTTTAAAGTGATTAATTTCAAATGTATCCAAATTAATTTGGCATGATATGAAACTAAATGTAACCTGACATCTAGAGAACTTGGCAGGATTTTGTTCTAAGAAGATCAGCTTATCCTTGCAACCAAGAGAAAGAGTTCGACAAGGAAGAATACTATTAAAATGATAATACCATGTAACATTCATCCATCGTGAATGAAAAATAAGTTTATCAACTTGTTCCAAGCACTCTTGTAAAGTAATGAAAATTTTCTCATGTTTTCCTTGTAAAAGGTCAACATAATGAAAAAGTTCAGGAATAAGGATCTGCTTAAGCTTGAGATTTTCAAAAGCAGGAGCAACTCCATAAGTAGAAGCTACTTGAGAGTAACTTTGTAAAGTGAGATAGCTTTATTTTGAGTTTCTCTCAACTTTGGGTGAAATGAAGAATTTTTCTTCACCGTACAACTCTTTCATAGCTTTTTCAGCTTCTTGAAATGTTGAAGAGCCTTTGCAATTGGGTTTCCCATACATTGGCTTGAATGTTTTTACAAGATTCTGTATTTATTCCATTGTGGAATAAATACCAAAATCAGGGCCACTGAAAAGACAATAGCATGA
Organism: Nyctanthes arbor-tristis; assembly: GCA_963692815.1. NCBI lineage: Eukaryota > Viridiplantae > Streptophyta > Magnoliopsida > Lamiales > Oleaceae > Nyctanthes > Nyctanthes arbor-tristis. The sequence goes on along the minus strand of CAVNYN010214056.1, from coordinate 9,807 downwards.
AACTACATTAAGCATACTAATGTCTTTAGAAGGAATATTAGAAGCTTGAAAGTACGATAAAAAACAGTTAAGAACTATAAGTTTTTGATATCGTCTTTCTTGAAGAGTAGGGAGAGTCCAGATATTGTCAAGAAGGCATTTCTGCACTTCCGTAAGTTTCTACCTTTCTGGAACTTTGAAGCTATTAGCCTCTCTAACAAGTGGAAGCCTGTGTTTGCCAAACTGCACAATGGCTTGAGTGGTTGGTATAGGGATAAGAGTTCCATTCTAAGGAACATAAGAATGTCATCAATGTAGACACAAGTAAATGTATGACAGGGTTCAAATGCTAAGTCCATTTTCCTTTGGAAAATAGCTGGTACATTTTTAGTCCAAATGGCATTACTAACCATTCGAAATGACCCAGTGGTCATGAAAATGTTGTCCAATCAATTGAACTTTCATGCATTTTGTCTTGCCAAAATCCAGATTTCATATGAAACTTGGAAAACTAGGTGATAGTTAGTTATGTGTCGTGTTTAAATCCCCTAAATGTATAGTTAAGTATGTGGTATTACGTTTAAAAGTTCATTTTTACGCTTGAGTTAGTGAATTACAGGAAAAAATCCAAGAAGAAGTCAAGTTGGATGAATTTGGACCAATTGAGCACGAGTTACAAAGTATGAGGGCCAATACGAATGAAACAGAAAGATGAAGGACGAAGAGTGGCGTGTCGGATAGCATGCGGCCACATGGGGTAGCCATGTGGCCACATGTGTGGACAGAAGGGTTGGAGAAGCCGTGCGGCCTTTGTGTGGCCTAGCATAAGGCCACACGTGTAGCTGGGAAACTCGAAGGGATTGCATGCAGCCACACGTGTGTATCATGCGCCCGCGTTTAGTGACTTCAGAAAGGCAGAATGTTTACTTGAAGACCCGAGTGGCTGCATGGGTGTACCATGTGCCGGTATGATGCAACCAGAATATGGATAGAAAGTTTGCTAAGAGACCCATGCGGCCGTAAGTGTGTATCATGCGCCCGCATGTCGAAAATTCGCGATTTTTCTTAGTTTCCTTTTTTAGGTAGAACTCTTGGTCATGAAAAACCTATTACACGATTTTCTACCTTTTTCTTATGATTTCATAGACCATATAAAAAGGGTATAACGTAGTATTCAGGGGGAACTTTCGCATATAAATTTGCTTTACAAAAAAAAATACTTTGTTCTCTCGAGAAGTTCATTTGGGATTTTGAGAAAAGTTTTGGGGTTGAAGGAATATTGGTGCAATCATCTTCTTCTCCAGCTTTATTCATTAAAACCCGGTGATGTATTCTTACTCTTATATGCTTAATTTTATCTATTCAATGAGTAACTAAATAATTTTTCTTGGGACGAGCAATGTAACCCCTTTGTGAACGCCAGTTATATGTTGGTTGATTCAAATTGTTAAATTGGTTTCTAGTTAATTCTTTATTGTTGCTTCAAATTGTTTTCACTTATTAGAGCTCAATTGGTGGATGTTTATTGGTTTGTGTTGAACTCGAGAGAGGAGTGCATGAATTAGAATTAGGCGATAGAGAACATTAATTTGGACAAGACAAAGAGATTTGCTTGTAGTTGGTGCGGTCATGTAGATTGAACTTCGGGGATGTTTACATGAGTTTTTGTTGTTAATGCACTTAAAAGGGTTTTTAACGCGCTCACTTAGAGATAGGTGAGGGGCCTAATTTAGTAGGATTAACTAGCTTTGAGAGGGGTAGTTAATTAATTACGTGAAACTCGAGCGCTAACTAGAATTGATTTTTGTTGAATCAATGAATGTGCAGCTAGGGGAATCCATGGTGGTGAATGATAACACGAACTCCTTGTCCAGTATATTACTTGTTTGACCCGTACACTTGCGCAGTGCACACACTCATTTCAAACGAACAAGTTTTTGGCATTGTTGCCGGGGAATAGAATTTAATATTGAAATTATTCAATTTGCTTTAGCCTGAAATTTTATTTTTATTTTTGTAGATTTGCATGCGTAAGAGTGGAGCGGAAGACTTACAACTGTATGACCTAGAAATTGAAAGAACTTTCAAAGCTCATCGCAGACAACAAAGGTTCTTACAAAAAATGGCTGGAGTAGGTGGTGGTAATGAAAATCAAATTGCTCCGGCAATTGGGAATGAGCCAGCTGTAAACGCAAATAGACCATTAAGGGAATACATCATGCCTACTGTTGGAAACAACTTGACCTGCTTAGTTCCACTGGCCATAACTGCTGCAAATTACGAGATAAAGCCGGGGACTATCCAGTTGGTACAACAAACAGTTCATTTCAATGGTCTGCCAGAGGAAGATCCGAATGAACATCTGACAAAATACGAGGAGATATGTGGGATGTTAAAAATGAATGGAGTACCAGTTGAGGCTATCAAGATGAAATTGTTCTCTTTCTCCTTGAGTAGTAAAGCCAAAACTTGGTTTTACTCATTTCCAGCAAATTCAATCACTACTTGGGCGAATCTGACACAGAAATTCATAGAAACATTCTTTTCCCCAGGTAGAGTTTTGAAAATCAGAAGGGAGATCACTTTGTTCAGTCAGAATCAGGGTAAAAAGATATTTGAGGCACGGGAAAGGTACAATGATAGGTTAAGAAAGTGCCCAAATCATGGAATCCCAGACTGGCTCATCATGTAAACCTTCTACAATGGGTTGACTGATGAGAACAAAAGGCATACAGATTCAGCATTTGGGGGTTTCCTCATGGACAAAACCTATAAAGAGGCAGCTGAGATTTTTGAGAAGATGATAGCTAATAGCTACCAGTGGTATTCAGATAGAATGATGTTTCGAGCTGGAGTTCATGAAGTAGATGCATTCAATTCTTTGTCTGCACAACTTGCAGTGCTGGCAAAGAAAGTTGACGGTCTTGCAAAGCCATTGGTTAATATGGTCCAGTCCTCAGCCGTATGTAATGTATGTTGTGCAAATCACGCTACTGCGGTTTACCCAGTTGCTCCTGTGAACACACCTGAGGATGAACAAGTACTTTTCGTTGGAAATAATCAGAGGCAGCAAACAGGGCCATATGCTCAAACTTATAACCCAGGATGGCGAAATCACCCCAATATTTCATAGAGAGATAATCAACAAGCAGTGAGACCACCGAGTTTTAATTGACAACAAGAAAGAAAGAGTCCATTGGAAGACATGTTCAGTAAGTATATGGAGGCAAACAATCAATTCATGCAAAAAACTGAGCACATTGTTCAGAATTAGAACGCAGCCATAAAGAATTTGGAGACTCAGATGAGCCAAATGGCTTTGGTTATGGCGGGAAGAGCGCTGGGTACTTTGCCTAGTAACACTGAAACAAATCCAAAAGAGTAGGTAAAAGCCATAACAACAAGGAGTGGGCTACAACTGCCTGAAATTGAGATAACAAGGCAGTTGAAAAAAAGAATGTCAAAGAGAAGACAGTTGAAGAGGAGGAGAATCAATCTAGAAAGAAAGAACAGATAGATGAGCAGGTTGAGGGAGATGATCAAAAGAAAAAAGTCCCATCACCTATCAAAGCATATGTACCTCTAATCCCCTTTCCTCAAAGGCTATAGAAGAGCAAATTGGACAAGCAGTGTGGGAAATTTCTTGAAGTTTTCAAGAAATTGCATACCAACATTCCGTTTACAGAGGCCATTGCATAGATGCCCAGCTATGCAAAATTCATGAAGGAGATTCTCTCCAACAAAAGAAAGCCGGAAGAGCACGAAACGGTCACGTTAACTGAGGGTGTAGTGCTATTATTCAGAAAAAGCTACCTCCTAAGTTAAAAGACCCAGGGAGTTTTAAAATACCTTGCACAATTAGTTCAATTTATTTTGGTTTAGGTTTATGTGATTTAGGTACAAGTATTAATTTAATGCCCTTATCTGTATATAGAAAACTTGGACTGGGAGAATGCAGACCAACAACTGTTTCATTGCAACTGGCGAATAGGTCAATTAAATATCCTTGGGGAATCATAGAGGATGTTTTGGTTAAAGTGGATAAGTTCATCTATCCGGTGGACTTTATTATACTGGACATGGAAGAAGAAAAAGATATTCCAATTATTTTGGGGCGCCCATTTTTGGCTATAAGAAGAGCACTGATCGATGTTCATAAAGGGAAATTAATTCTAAGAGTGGACAATGAAGAAGTTGCTTTCAACATGTTTGAGGCTATGAAACAAGCTTTGTCCACTGATTCTTGCTTCCAAATTAATAGCATTGACTGGGCAACAAAGAAAATCTTTGAAAGACATCTTCCTGCAGAACCTCTTGAAGTTTGTCTTGTACACTCTGAAACTACAAAAGCTAAAAATTCAAGATCGGAAGAGCGAAATAGTAGAGATGGCACAACACTTGGAGGCTCTACCTTCCATGGCACGTAAGAGGGAATGGTACTATAAACCATTGGGTGAAGCTCCTATGAAATTCTTACCTTCCATTGAATCTCCACCCGCTCTAGAGTTAAAACCTCTTCCTATTCACTTGAGGTATGCATTCTTAGGAGAGTCTTCTACTTTACTGGTTATCATCTCAATTCATCTGACTGAGTTAGAAGAAGAAAGACTGCTCTGGGTTTTGAGGGAACATCTGACAGCTATTGGGTAGACCATCGCTGATATTAAAGGAATCAGCCCCTTACTTTGTCAGCATAAAATCTTGATGGAAGATAACTCCAAACCATTCATTGAAAATCAGTGAAGATTAAATCCTACTTTGAAAGAGGTGGTAAGAGTTGAAATTGTCAAGTTGCTTGATGCTGGAATTATCAATCCAATTTCAGATATTACCTCAGTTAGTCCTATTCATGTGGTGCCAAAGAAGGAGGAATTACAGTGGTAAAAGATGAGAACAATGAGTTAATTCCTACAAGCACAGTTACAGGATGGGGGTATGCATTGACTACCGGATGCTGAATAATGCAACTAGAAAGGATCACTTTCCCTTACCCTTCATTGATCAGATGTTGGAAAGACTAGCGGGGAATTCATATTATTGTTTTCTTGATGGAGATTTGGGCTACAACCAGATTCCTATTGCACCAGCTGACCAGGAGAAAACAACTTGCACATGCCCTTACGGTACGTTTGCTTATAGAAGAATGCCATTCGGACTATGTAATGCACCTGCCACTTTCCAAAGGTGCATGATGGCCATCTTCTCAGATATGGTGGAAAGATTCATAGAGGTATTTATGGATGACTTCTCTGTTTTTGGTTCTTCTTTTGATAATTGTCTTCATAATTTATCTCTTGTGCTCAAATGGTGTGAAGAAACTAATCTAGTACTCAATTTGGAAAAGTGCCATTTCATGGTAATAGAAGGAATAGTTTTCAAAAACTGAATCTCTGAATCAGGTATTGAGGTTGATAAGGCAAAAATTCAAGTGATAGAGAAACTACCTTCACCAGTTTCAGTTAAGGAGATTAGGAGATTTCTTGGTCATGCATGATTCTATAGACGATTCATCAAGGATTTCTCTAAAATCAAAAAGCCCCTATGCAGGTTGTTGAAAAGGAAGTGCCATTTAATTTTTCTTAAGAGTGTCTCATGGCTTTCACCACTCTAAAAGAAAAATTGATTTCAGCCCCAGTGATTGTCACACCGGATTGGAGCTTACCTTTTGAAATTATGTACGATGCAAGTGATTATGCTGTGGGGGCAGCCTTGGGACAGCGAAGAGATAAGGTATTTCATGTGATTTATTATGCCAGCAGAACTCTTAATAATGCTCAAACTAATTATGCTACTACTGAAAAAGAGTTGCTGGCAGTAGTCTTTACTTTTGATAAATTTCGCTCATATCTCATTGGATCAAAGGTAATTGTCTACACTGATCATTCTGCCTTGAAATATCTTTTTGACAAAAAGGATACTAAACCACGGTTGATCAGATGGGTGTTGTTATTGCAGGAATTTGATATTGAAATCAAAGACAGAAAGGGTACAGAAAATCAAGTGGCAGATCACCTATCCAGTCTGGAGCAACCAGATGAGGATATAACGGAGGAAATAAATGAGGAATTTCCATATGGGTAGTTGCTACAAGTAGAAAAAGTGCCATGGTATGCTATCATGTGAACTACTTGGCTGGAAGGGTTATTCCACCTGATTATTCATTTCAGCAAAAGAAGAAGTTCTTCCATGATCTAAAGTTCTATTATTGGGAAGAACCATATCTATACCGCTGGTGACCGGATCAAATAATCAGAAGATGTGTGCCCGATGAAGAGATGAGGTCTATTCTTGAGCAGGTTTATTCTTCACCTTATGGCGATCATCATGGACCTACAAACACAGTTGCTAAGGTGCTCCAATGTGGTTTCTATTGGCCCACCTTGTTCAAAGATACTTTCTCTTTTGTTAAAGCTTGTAACCGGTGCCAGCGCACTGGTAATATTTCTTCAAGACAAGAGATGCCTTTGAACAATATCTTGGAGGTGGAGATATTTGAGATCGGAGAGCATCTGACTTTATGGGACCATTCCCTCCGTCTTACAATAACATGTACATTCTAGTTGCAGTTGATTATGTATCCAAATGGGTTGAGGCCAAAACATTACCTATTAATAATGCTAAAGTCGTGGTTGAGTTTGTTAGAAAAAATATCTTCACCAGATTTGGAGTACTACGAGCAATTATTAGTGATGGGGCACTCACTTCAACAACAAGCTGTTGAAAGAAGTATTGTCAAAATATGGAGTTCATCACCAAAAGGCCACAGCTTATCATCCACAGATCAGTGGACACATGGAAACATTAAACAGATAGTTGAAGAAGATTCTTAAAACAACTGTCAACTCATCAAGGAAAGATTGGGCTAAGAAGTTGGATGATGCACTATGGACATATCATACGGCTTTGAAAATACCGATTGGGATGCCACCATACGAAGTTGTGCTTGGTAAAGCCTGTCACTTACCAGTTGAGTTGGAACATAGGGCATATTGGGCAATTAAGCAACTGAATTTGGACATGAAAGCAGCGGGGGGAAAAGCGATGTTTGCAACTGAATGAGCTAGATGAGTTTCGATTGGGTGCTTATGAGAACGCTTCTATCTATAAGGATCGGACTAAAAAATGGCACGACCGGCAGATTCAGAAAAGAAAGTTCAAAGTTGGGGATCAAGTCTTACTCTATAATTCTCGATTAGAACTCTTTCCAGGCAAGCTAAGGTCAAGATGGTCTGGTCCATTCACAATTACTCAAGTCTTTTCCTATGGCACCTTTGATCTCTATCATCCTAAAAAAGGAAGCTTCAAAGTCAACGGACAATGCCTCAAGCACTGTTTTAAAACCGATTTTTTGAAAGAAAAGTTGGTCATTGACATTGCAGTACCGGAGTAATTTCTGACACAGTCAGGCTCGGGACTATAAACAAGCGCTTGGTATGAGGTAACCCACTTGGTAACTTATTTCCTTTCTTTTTTGTTATGCAATTTATTTTAATAAGCTTAAGATTAAAATGACTTTTATTTTAAATAATAAAATAAGAATTTTACATTATGTAATAAAAAAAAACGTAGCTTAGAATAGAACCCCCAGGCAACCCCACTCCATACGCCGCACACGTACATCTAAACCCCGTTCGTTCCCTCTCTTCCTCTGCTTCTTCACTAAAGTTCTCCTTTCTCACACCAAAGAACACTTTAATTTGGCCCAGACTCCATGAGTTAGCTAGCTAGGAAGCGTTTGCCAAGGGTTTAGCTTGATTAAACTCGCGATTTTGTTGCTTGAAATCGGTCGACACTCAAGCTAAGACCAGAGACTTCTTCTACGAATTTTGGGGCATTTTTTGTTTGCATTGAAATAATTCTTGATGATATGATGATCCATACATGCCAAATTCACTTTGCAAGTCAATGTAGTGTTAATTTCAGCCACAAGTCGCCCCTACCCCCTTGAATGCCGAGCTTGCTGCTCGTACATGTTCGGCCATTTTTTGCTTGAATGTTTTTGCTTTTTCTTCTTGCTTTATGTGTTAATAGATGCTGGGTTAGGAGTTGCAGCATGTTGTTGAATGGGTTATGATTTTGAACCCAAACTCTAGCACAAAAATACTTGCAAACAAACTGTCCTCCATGTGTTTGATGAAATGCCCGAACAAATCCAATGTGTTTCTTTTGACTTGTATTCTTGTGGATTTAGTACTTGAGTGATAGGGGATATGTAGGGTGTTTAGAAGAAGATGTTGGAATTTTGCATTGTTAAAGATTTATTACGTTTTTGAAAAAGGGAACATTGGGGCTGTTTTTTACAAGGGAGGGCAGTAAAACAGAGGGAGGGCAGCCACTGCCCTCCGCCTTCGGTCCCCTCTCATCCAACTTAAATGAACTCCAAATGGCATGAAATTTTGTGTGACACTATACAATATGTGAACTTTCAATCCCCAAAAGATAGCTTGATAAAAGTTCTCTTACGTCCATGTTATACATTGTTAAAGTTGCCATTGCACAGTGGTGGTCTTGCTGGCTACCAAATACATCCCCTCCCCGTTTAGCCTAATTCAACTCCATTTGGCATGAAATCCAAGTATAATGCAGTACATATTATGTAGTTTCATATCTCCAAAGATGGCTCGTAAAAGTTGTCAATTTGAGCAAGTTACTTAGGGTGGAATTATGGCTGTTATCAATTAACTTTGCCTTATCTTGTTGACTTGTTTCGTTCCCTTATTACATATGCTCATGCTTAAACATGTTTCAAAGTGGCTAAGTGTACATGTGTGTTCTTGTAGGTTGAACACATTTTGCAAAAACTTAAATGCCTCCTAAAAGAAAAGGAAAACAAGTGGAGGAACAAGAAAAAGAAGACCCTTGGGCTACACGGGATTATATCAAGGAGAGAAGGGTAATCTTGCAGGACTTCCAGGATACGAGCCTGGGGAAAAGTGATGGAAGCATGTGGCTGGATGGAGTATGTCACGGAGCTTCCAAAGGGTAACTTGAAAATAGTCCAGGATTTCTACAAGAACTTCAACACAGAGATTGAAACTGCAGGGACAAGGAGAGCAAATCAAACTAAAGTGCTCGGTGCTTGGATCAAAATTTCCCCAGAAGTCATTAATGAATGCTTGGGATTGGACAGCTCAGATGCAATCCCAATTGACAAGACTAGTTTGTCCTGCAGTGACGAGGATCTTGCTCAATTTATATGCGGGACAGGACTATCTGGAATGCCTAAAGTGCAGCGGGTCTATCATAATAGAGACTTGTGTGAGATCGTGGTACCTGCACCACTTTGTTGCCTCGAATGCTGAGCTAACATCCAATAAGACCGCGATCAATTCCACTAAAGGCCGATTGTTATATCACATGTGGCTCGGATACAAGTTTGACTTAAGGGAGCACATATACAATCAAATATGATACTTGGGGGTTGGTAATGTTAAAAGCAAGAGGCTTATTTTCCCGTGCGTGATCACTGGCATGTGCATCACCGCTGGCGTGTGATCTATTCTAATTGATGAAACTCTTGCTCACCGTGACCCCTTATGCAAAGTGTCATGGGAAAACTCGACCAAGCAAATGGTAAAGAATCCTTGGACAGTAGCACAAGCAGTGAATGTACCCACACCTAGCCCTAGAGAGGCTAGCAGAACCACACTTGCACCTGAGCCTGAGGCTGAGCCCGCACCAACAGTTGGCCCTCTGAGCCAACCTACTATATCTGAGCAGTGGATCTTAGGGAAGCTTCAGACCCTTCGCACAGAAATTGCAAAGCTGCGAGAGCGGCGGGGGACCACAGAAGACTTGCTTAGACAGATTTTGACAATCTTGTCCCTG
>CAVNYN010214050.1:0-12316 GCA_963692815.1 Nyctanthes arbor-tristis | reverse complement strand
GATGAAGCTGATCGGTTTAGTAGGACATCTGCCTGGTATCCATCTTGACCAAATGGAAAAAGTAATGGATATTGAAAACCAAGATAAGAAGGACAAAGTTTATTGATTTGCTACAAGTCTCCTCGTCGTTTCTCCAAGATGATATCACGATCTGCTAGATTTTCATCCAAATCCACATTAATAACAATTGCAATTTTTTCCTCTTCTCAGGTAGATTATGGGTTCTCTCATCTTGTACTCTTTTCCCAATGAGTCTCTACCTAACATTCATGGCACTAGGACGATTAAATCTATCCCTAGCCATTCAAAAACACTATGCATGTAGATTATGCTTATCAAGCATATTTTTTAAATCACAGGCAACATCCACTTGCAAATTATTTTCATCTAATCCGTTCCTGCACAAACATGAAACAAAGAGTTCAGAATATTATTTAATAAAATAACACGTAAATAATTTTCTTAAAAAAATGAATGAACAATTTGGCACTCACCTAACAGAAAGCATTCTACTGGAAATTTCGTTCCCTTGATCAACGACATACATCTGAGAAAACTTCGGTATTGACCCCAACGGTGGCAAAAGACTCCCGATCGAGTGATAATTTTTGCTCAATCAAACGAAATATGGCGGGAGCTAATTTTCCTACCCATTGAAGTAAAAGCAAACATCATATATAGGATCTGGTGTTAGCAAGGAAATGCTTAGTTCTTTGGTCAACTCCAAATATTAGAGCATTAAGAACCTTTGGAGGATCTTTCATAAGTAGAAGTTTGACCTTTCCTTGGTTGCAGCACAATGAAAACTTAGGGCTTTTTGATTGAGCTTGTTTGTTGAGTCTCTCATCGTACCAAAAGATAGCCCCACAGTATTCACATACTTCTTTAGGATCACCAATCTCATAATAATCTAATGCCGTTATAATTTCAGAATTAGAAATGATGTCATTAAAATAAATAATATTTAATTAAGACATAGCAACACATGTAAGAATGACAGAGTTAATTAATACATTAAACAAATGAAAACAAATAATTAAAATAGAATAACATCCGCTATTAGTAAAACAATTTATTCATTCAATAAATAAAATAAGCAAAATAAATCATGCTAGAAACCAACCATCAAAATTATAAAAAAAACACATAAAATGACCAAATAAGTAAGAAGAGAAATCAAATTATACCAAATACCATATTAAAAAAATAAAAATAGAAAATGTCGTATAATCTTAACAAAAAAAGTACCTTTAGATGAAACATGTGAACACTTTACATCATCACCTATAGTGAATTTAAGTCAAAATCAACGAACTTGAATTTTCAGTTGGAATATTAAAAAGTTGTTTAAATTAACACGACGACATACCATCAGAAGTATCGTTTTCTGATTCAGTAATGGATAAATCATCAAGGATTTCAAGAAGTTAAAGACCTAAATTCATAGAAGACTATCAATATCTGTCTAAGCAAGAGTTAAATATTTCTAAAACATTATTAGAAAAGTTAATTTAACAATTAGTGCAATCTAAATATTACAAAAAAATTAAAAGCAATCAATAAACCTACCTGGTTCAAAATCAAAGTTTTTTATTCCAGCATTAATAAAATAATTCTTTTCAAGAACGAAAATTCTTGAACTGACACAAGAGACTCAACAGCAGGCCCGGAAAACCTGTGCGTGGAAGAATTCTTCTGTCCTCTATAAAATGTGAAGATTACTACGTTAGTTTAGTTCAAAACAAAAAAGGATAACAAAGAAAGTTTAAAACGGTGTAGAGGCAAAATCACATCATTCGTTATATCATTCAAAGGTTGCCTTGAGCATGAACTTGACCAAGTATTAAATAAATTCCCAAATGTTGTCACATTTGTAGAATTCCCTGTAGTAAAATGGCGTGATCTCTTCTCTCCTGGTTGTGACGACTCTATAAACACATAAAGATATACTAAGCATATAAATAACATAGTAAATAAAATCATTCTCTATTCACAGCGAATAAGAAAATATTGTAGAGAAGCTTTCACTTTACCATTTTCATCACGTGGCCTCCCTCGACCGTTTGAAATTATAGTTGACGTTGTTAATCTTTTCATTTCAAACCATGAAAACAATACACTGCGCTTGTAAGATAAACAAAATAATAAATAAATTATTTATAAAAGAATAAAATAAACCTAATGATATATACAAAACATAGATTAAGGCACATATAGTTGGAAGATAATGTTCATTGTATGCACAAGTCATAAGTGAGTCCAAATGTTAACTCAAGGCATATAGATGGTAACGTACTTGTATGCCTAGACAGAGGGTTGGGTTTGGATTAATCTTTATAGTAATAAGAATGATAAGTTATTTATACATTATAATGTACATTGTAACTTATTAGTAAAATGTAATCTATAAAATTGTAATGAGAACACCAGGATTAAAACATAACATTACCTATTGTGATCTTTGGAAGACACCAAACGGAAATAAGAGTATTATACCGTGCCAAATGAAATTATACACCATAAACCGACTTAAAAATCAATCATATATAAAATAAGGAAGAAAGAGTATGAATACTGTAATTTAGTATAATGGCATAATTAGTATTGAAGAAGTACAACTACAAATCATATGGAAAAAAAACTACCGTATTGCTGCAAAATTCACAATGCTCTTATCGCATTACAAAAATAAATAAAGATTGAAGAAGTACAGGAATAAATCAGCAATCCTTTCAGAACTACGTTGAAGAAGGCAATGAATACTTGAACAAACTGGCAACACTCCAAATGATTACATAAAGCTGGTAAAGAAGATGCGAATCAAAATTAATCTAAGCACAATTAAGTAAATAATCACCTGTCGGGAATAAGTCTGCTTGCCAAAATGCGCGGAATGTCAATGAATTCTGAATCTATGAATAATCCAAATGGCATGAATAACTCAATCAGCAAAACAAGATGAAACTGGGCAGGTATTTCAACGACCTGGACTGGAAGGAAAGGACTGATCAGCGAACAATGTTGATGTAATTTCACGTAGCAGCCATCGAGAATGAATATATATCAGTCGAGAAAGACTGAAACATCATTTCTCCGCGGCTGATTAGAACGAACAAAGGCTAAACAAAGTTTGCACATTACTATATATATTGAAACAATATAGTCTGATTCGATTGGAATATGTTGTATTGTGTGGTAATGAATTTATGTAATTGTTGAGAAAAAAGACGGATGAAGACGAAGCAGAAGAGAAGACAAAAACTCAAAGCTAGGTTTAACAAAAGCACCCAGAATACACAATGCATAGTCTATAAAATTTATGGAAGGTTCTATATTTAATTATCTATAGATGACTAAGAAATAAATTAAAGATATGTTTTGTTGGATTGAACAACTTAAAAAAATAACGATTTAGTTTTATAAGATGTTTGTTCAAATGTACTGCATAACTTGCCTTGTATTATAATATAAGGTAAGATACTAAAGATGTTGAACTATGCTTTTCATCTTTAAAGATTCAGTAAATATAATAGTATTAATTACATTTAAAAAAAATAAACATACAATATGCAAATACAATATTTATCTTTTAATAAGATAGGAATAATCCATATATGATTAGGAATGGCAATTTTAACCCCCAAAACCCAAAAACTCGCCGGTACCCGCCCTGTTAAGTAATGGAAGGAGGGGCAAAAGTGACCACCCTGAAAGCCTAACGCGGTTGGGATGGGTAATGGCGACCCGCCCCATTGACCCAATAATTTTTCTTTTTTTATTTTTTAATAAAAAATTTTGTAAAGGATCTCAGACAATATTTGAACCTTTGATAAGTGAGTTTAACTCCCAAGTCTTAAATGAAGGTTTATTTGTAACGCTTGAACTTTTAATATTTGGTGTGAGGTTGAATGTTGTTTGATGATTTAAATTTTATATTTGATCATTTGGTTGTAATTTAAAATATTATGTTTGAATATTTTACGATTCAACGTTTGATTATTGTGTATAATTTTGTAAACGTTATGGTATTCTTATTTTGGTGAATTTAACGTTATTTGAATTTTTTAATGCATTTTACATTTTTCATTTTTTATTTTTATTAGGATTTTTGAAAACGAAGCGGGTAACTGATATTTTTTACATAGTTGACCCGAACCACCCCTGCCCCATACCCGATTCAAACAGGTTAGTAACAGGTATGAGACAGGGTTGGTAGAAACGGGATGGGTACGGTGGGAGGTCTACCCTACCCAAACCCGCCTCATTGTCATTCTTATATATGACAGGTGTTGAAATTCGTATTCTTACGCGGAAGTAAAAAAAATTAATTAAAAATTTGATAAATAAAGTTTAGAGAAATTATTATTTATATAATAATACAGCGAAATGTATGTTAATAAATATAGTTAGACAATATTATTTAGAACAACATAATATGCCCTACGTAAAAGAATGTAAATAATTAAGATTTACGCTTAATGTTAACATATTTGACGCTTGAGATATTAGCACACAATAAATTATTGTTAATAATTAATCCGTATGAGTAGTACATAAACGAAATACAAAGAAATAAGAAGTGTTGTTTGAAATAAAAGAATATATAAGTTTAATTAATGACGGAAAATATTAAGTTGCTAAAGGATACTTTTTTTTATTGACCATCACAATCAGTGTGTACATAAATTAATAACCGAATCATAATTATGGTCTTTGAATTTACTACATACAGCAAATATTTGGGACTAAGAGTAGTTAAAAAACACAAAGCCTCTGTACCAAGTATAATTGAATTAGAATTTAAAGTATTGAAACTACTTATACTAGAATTTCATAAAAAGACCCCTAAAAAAACATGGAACTTATTCATGATATTTAATTACAATTAATTCAGTTTTGATTTTTTACATTACTCTTCCTTAAATTTAAGGCAATCATAAAACAAAATCATATAAAAACCGAAGACAAAAATAAATAATGACAATTAAACTTGAAGGACCGGAATAAACACAAATTAAATACATCATTACATAAAGAAAATAATTAAAAGCAAAATTGAAGCTCCCAAAAATAAAAAGGCATTTACTCAGAAAATGAAAATTCCATATCTAAGTTTTAGTTGAAGAGACACAATAAAGCTATAAAAAAACAAAAAATAGATTACAACAACCAAATAGCATTCCCAGGCATACAACTGAAATCCGACTGTTAACAGAAGTATTCAAGAACCAATAGATTATTACATAGGTAGGCAAACGATGTATAATAATAAACTTGTCTCAACTGTTCCTTCACTTCATGTGATAGGATGATAGGGCGTAAAGACACGAACTGTAGCGACCCTAAATCTTTAGAAAATAAATTTTATTAAATAACTACGCGCCACTATACTCTCGCCAATTTTAAAGTTCGTATGAGTTCGCGCTCGTCTAGTCAGTTGTATTTCAAGAACTTAATTGAATTTATAATAAAGCATTTAATTCTATTTTAAATCCAAACAAATTCCAAAGTTAATATCCGACTTTTACATATATACATATATATAACTTGATTTCAAATTCTTCTTCAAAAAACATGAAATCCATTACTCTCCCACGTCAAACACAATTCCAATTCCTATCTAACAGCCAATTGAATTAAAACACTAACTCAAACCTATAAACCCCCTAATCATACGTCTTTGCATACACAAATTTTTCAGCAAATTCACGCTCTTTGAATCAAGGTTTGTGAATTTCCGCCCCCACATACCAGTTTGTTTCTGTTTTCTTTCACATATTACACAGCAATACATACACATACATACGCCGTCTCCCCCACTGCACCACCGCCCAACACTCATCACGGTCAGAATTCACCTGAAAAATTTCCCACACATACACCCGCTCTGCCGTCGGCCACCATCACCCCCACAGCACAAACACACACACACACAGAGACAGCCCTCACGCCCACGGCACCACCATCATCTCCCTCACACAGCAACTCCACCAAACACAGACACATTCAGCAAAACCAATACCCGAATTTCACACAAAAAGATATATATTAACAACACATACAAACACCCAAGAATCCTCGGATGAATCACCGCCGGCGAACCTCGTGTCCGCCGGAACAGAGACCCCAAATCTGGGAGCCACACGCAGCCCCTGTCGCTTGAACCCCAAGCCTTGACTACTGCTCCTCCCGAGGTTGGACCGCCTCTGCCGTTCGACCGCATCGAGCTTCCCAACTCCTCAACCGAACCATCCCGGCCACCCGCACTCACCCTTGGCCGGAAACCCCCTATCGCCGGCGCCAATTGCGCCGAGAAACAGCCTCGCGCCTCGGCTATCGGCCAAAAACCCCACACCCAAATCCTGAGTCCAAGCCTTTGGCCAGTCGCAAAACTTGAGCGAGCCGAGACCTAGCCACCTCTTTCATCACTCACCGGAATCCCTCTCGCCGGTGTCACATCCAGTCACATATCAAAGCCTCACACCCGATTTCGTTTTTTTTTCATTATGCACAGTTGAGCCTATTTGGGGTATTTTATTGGTTTTTATTTACATCTCATGTCCCAAAATCCGGTTTCGAGTCTTTTCAGCCCTTGAAATTTTATTGACTTCTAAGCAGCTCAAAACTACCTCTCGGGGTATCTTGTAACCCAAGACAATTACAGTGTCCAATTTAGGTCTCTAGATTTTGAGTATATGTTAAATTGGTCCCAGGAGTTTTGGTCTTGTCAGTCTCAGCCCCCAACCTTTTGAAAAGCATTATGGCAATCCCAAACTATTTCAGAGTTTTAATTGAGTCCCTAAAGTTTATTTTCCTTTCTATTAAGTATTATTTCTTTCATACTAAAACAATTTATTTTATTTTGACTAAACGAGGCGCGAAGAGCAATAGACGAGTAGATTTCTCTCAAAGTAGCTCAACTCACAAGCTTAAGGTAGACTCTAAATTTATAAAATGTTTTCTTAAAGTATTGTGTATTATTAATTGATTTATGTGATAAATGTTATGTGAAAAAAAGGAAACTATCTTCCTTGAAGAACAACAAAGGAAAGGTGAGGGTTTATGCTTTAACCAATGAAGAAGCAGTAGATGATGCTGACGTAATAACAGGTATACTATCTTCCTTGGTATTCCTATTTACATCTTAATTGATTCGGGTGCTACGCATTCGTTCGTGTCTATTGCATATTTAGCTAAACTAAACTTGGTAGGGGAGAAAATGAATAACATACTGGAAGTTAGTATGCCTTCAGGAGGAATAATTGGAACTAATGAGATAGCTAGGGATGTACCTATAGACTTCGAGGGATTAACCATTAAAGCTGACTTGAACATAATTGAAATGAAGGACTTTGATATTATTTTGGGTATGGACTGGTTAAGCAGTAACCGAGCTACTATTTTGTGTCATGAGAAAGAAGTGATATTTCGAAAAAATGAGAAGGAGGAATTTCGATTCTACAGGTCGCAAATAAAGGCACTTCCCCGCCTTATTTCAGCATTGCAAGCAGAGAGGCTCTTGGCAAGGGCGAATTACCAAGGGTATCTGGTCAGCCTCCAGAGTGAACCACTGGGAGAGATCACATTGGATCGTGTACCAATTGTCTGCAAATTTGCCGATGTGTTCCCAGATGACCTACCGGGCAGAAAGGTAGAGTTTGTTATAGACTTGATCCCTGGAGCTGCACCCGTGTCCAAAGCTCCGTATAGAATGGCGCTGAAGGAACTATAGGAATTGAAACTACAATTAGAGGAGATGTTGGAGAAAGGTTTCATCAGGCCAAGTGTGTCTCCATGGGGAGCACCAGTGTAGTTTGTTAAAAAGAAAGACGATAGTATGAGGATGTGTATTGACTACCAAGAACTGAATAAACTGACTATCAAGAATAAATATCCCCTTCCGAGGATCGAGGATTTATTTGATCAGTTAAAGAGAGCAGCTGTGTTTTCAAAGATTGACTTGCGATCAGGATACCATCAGTTGAAGGTCAAACCAACTGACATTCCAAAGAAGGCATTCCGAACTAGATATGGGCATTACGAATTTACAGTGATGCCATTCGGCCTCACTAATGCCCCAGCAGTATTCATGGATTTGATGAATCGGGTGTTCCATGAATATCTAGATAATTTTGTCATTGTCTTCATAGATGACATTCTGATTTATTCGAGGGATGCCAGAACCCATAAGGAACACTTAAGAATTGTGTTAGAAGTACTACGAGCAGAAAAGTTTTACACCAAATTCAAGAAGTGTGAATTTTGGCTAAAAAGGGTTGGATTTTTGGGACATATTGTGACCACGAAGGGTATCGAAGTTGATCCTTCTAAGGTTGAGACCGTCACAAATTGGCCTACACCTGCCAATGTTGGGGACGTAAAAAGCTTTTTGGGTTTAGCCGGGTATTACCGGCGCTTTATTGAAGGTCTCTCTACGATAGCGGGCCTGATGACCCAGCTGACTCGTAAAGGTATTAAGTTCCAATGGATTGACAAGTGTGAACAGAGTTTTCAGGAACTGAAGAAATGGCTGGTTACGGAACCTATATTAACTGTACCTGACGGGTCAGACGGATTCGTTATCTATAGCGACGCATCTAAACAAGGATTGGGCTGTGTACTCATGCAGAAAGAGAAGGTTATAGCCTACGCATCGAGGTAGTTGAAGTAGCACAAACAAAATTATCTGACACATGACCTTGAGTTAGCAGCGGTAATCCATGCCTTGAAGATATGGCGTCATTACCTATATGGGAACATATGCGAAATTTACACTGATCACAAGAGTCTCAAATACTTCTTCACACAGAAGGAGTTAAACATGAGACAACAAAGGTGGCTGGAATTAGTAAAAGATTGTGACTGCAACATACTTTATCACCCAGACAAGGCCAACGCAGTTGCAGATGTCTTAAGCAGAAAGAGTAGTGGTCAAATGGCAACATTGAGAACGGTACAAGAGTAATTGATACGGGATTTTGAGAATCTACATATTGAAGTAATAGCCCCGCCCGTTGACAAAAGATCGGAAGAGCACACGTCTATCTAGTCTGACAATTGAACCCTACTTGAGAGATCGAATTGTGAAGGTTCAAAAGGATGACGAATTTTTGGAAAAAATAAAGTCTAGCGTTGGGACAACAAGTAGAGTAGGATTTGATATCACAGTAGATGGAGCACTAGTGTTTAATAGACGCCTTTGTGTGCCGAAGAACAAACAGCTTAGGAATGAAATTCTGGCTGAGGCTCGTTCCGCCCCTTATGCGGCGCACCCTGGAGGTACAAAGATGTACCGAGATTTACGCGATACATTCTGGTGGAGAAATATGAAGGGTAGTATCGCTAAGTTTGTGCCAAGGTGTATAGTATGTCAGCAAGTTAAGGCCAAGCACCAGAGGCCATCAGGGCCATTGAATCCATTGGAGATACCAGAATGGAAATGGGAGAAGATCTGTATGGATTTCGTGGTAGGCCTTCCAAGATCGAAAGGAGGTTATGATGCTATTTGGGTCATAGTGGATCGACTTACGAAATCAGCTCACTTTTTGCCGGTTCGTATGAGTTTTACATTAGAGCAACTAGCACAGTTGTACGCTAAAGAAATTGTTCGACTGCATGGAGTGCCAACATCAATTGCGTCTGACAGAGACTCGAGATTAACTTCAAAATTTTGGAAGAGCTTATAGAGTGCAACGGGGACTAAGTTGAATTTTAGTACGGCGTACCACCCACAGAATGACAGTCAAATGGAAAGGAAGATATGCTCAGGGCATGTGTTCTAGATTTTGGTGGCAATTGGGAGAAACGTTTACCATTGGTAGAATTTGCTTATAATAATAGTTATCAGTCAAGTATTGGGATGGCTCCATATGAAGCCTTATATGGTCTGAAGTGTCGTTCACCTCTATATTGGGATGAGGTTGGTGAACAAAAATTATTGGGTCCAGAAATGGTCAGGAAGACAGTAGCACAAATTGAAGGGATCAAAGTAAGAATTAAGGCTGCTCAAGATAGACAGAAAAGTTATGCTGATAAGAGAAGAAAAGATCTAGAGTTTCAAGTTGGGGAAAAGGTGTTTCTCAAGGTAGCACCGCTGAAAGGTGTTGTTCGATTCGGCAAGAAAGGAAAATTGGCGCCTAGATATATCGGTCCATTCGAAATACTAGGTCGTGTTGGGAATGCAGCTTATCAGTTAGCATTACCGCCGGAGCTAGCGGATGTGCACAATGTATTTCACGTTTCATTGTTGAAAAAATATATTCACGACCCGAGTCATGTAGTGAATGTTGAGTCGATTAAGGTTAAGAAAGATCTATCCTACGAGGAGGCGCCCGTGTGCATATTAGACCAAAAGGTCCATGTTTTGAGAAATCGAGAAATTCCTATAGTCAAAGTTCAGTGGGGTAAGTATAGTATTAATGAGGCAACTTGGGAGAAAGAAGAGGAGCTCCTAGAAAGATACCCAGACCTCATAGAGCAAGTAAGCTAAATTTCGAGGACGAAACTTATTTTAAGGAGGTGAGGTTGTAGCGACCCGAAATTTTTAGAAAATAAATTTTATTAAATAACTACGCGTCGCTATACTCTCGCCAGTTTTAAAGTTCGTTTGAGTTCGCGCTCGTCTAGTCAATTGTACTTCGAGAACTTAATTGAATTTATAATAAAGCATTTAATTCTATTTTAAATCCAAACAAATTCCAAAGTTAATATTCAAATTTTACATATATACATATATATAACTTGATTTCAAGTTCTTCTTCAAAAAACATGAAATCCATTACTCTCCCACGTCAAACACAATTCCAATTCCTATCCAACAGCCAATTGAATTAAAACACTAACTCAAACCTATAAACCCCCTAATCATACGTCTTTGCATACACAAATTTTTCAGCAAATTCACGCTCTTTGAATCAAGGTTTGTGAATTTCCGCCCCCACATACTAGTTTGTATCTGTTTTCTTTCACATAGTACACAGCAATACATACACATACATACGCCGTCTCCCCCACTGCACCGCTGGCCAACACTCATCATAGTCGGAATTCACCTGAAAAATTTCCCACACATACACCCTCTCTGCCGTCGGCCACCAACACCCCCACAGCACAGACATACACACACACACAGAGACAGCCCTCACGCCTACGGCACCACCATCATCTCCCACACACAGTAACTCCACCAAACACAGACACATTCAGCAAAACCAATACCCGAATTTCACACAAAAAGATACATATTAACAACACATACAAACACCCAAGAATCCTCGGACAAATCACCGCCAGCGAACCTCGTGTCCGTCGGAACAGAGAACCAAATCCGGAAGCCACGCGCGGCCCCTGTCGGTCGAACCCCAAGCCTTGACCGCTGCTCCTCCTGAGGTCAGACCGCCTCTGCCGTTCGACCGCATTGAGCTTCCCGAGTCCTCAACCGAACCATCCCGGCCACCCGCACTCACCCTTGGCTGGAAACCACCTATCGCCGGTGCGATTAAGTAGCCTCGCGCCATGGCTATCGGCCAAAAACCCCACACCCAAATCCCGAGTCCAAGCCTTTGGCCAGTCGCAAAACTCTACCGAGCCCAGACCTAGCCACCCTCTTTCATCACTCACCGGAATCCCTCTCGCCGGTGTCAAGACCAGTCACAGATCAAAGCCTCACACCCGATTTCGTTTTTTTTTCATTCTGCACAGTTGAGCCTATTTTGGGTATTTTATTGGTTTTTATTTGCATCTCAGGTCCCAAAGTCTGGTTTTGAGTCTTTTCAGCCCTTGAAATTTTATTGACTTCTAAGCAGCTCAAAACTATTTCTCGGGGTTTCTTTTAACCCAAGACAATTACAGTGTCCAATTTCGGTCCCTAGATTTTGAGTATATGTTAAATTGGTCCCAAGGGTTTTGGTCTTGTCAGTCTCAGCCCCCAACCTTTTGAAAAGCATTATGGCAATCCCAAACTATTTCAGAGTTTTAATTGAGTCCCTAAAGTTTATTTCCTTTTCTATTAGGTATTATTTGTTTCATACTAAAACAATTTATTTTATTTTGACTAGACGAGGTGCGAAGAGCAATAGACAAGTAGATTTCTCTCAAAGTAGCTCAACTCACAAGCTTAAGGTAGACTCTAAATTTATAAAATGTTTTCTTAAAGTATTGCGCATTATTAATTGATTTATGTGATAAATGTTATGTGAAAATATGTGATTACAAGAAAGTTTGCATATTATTATATACTTAAGAAAGAATGCATATATGCTTAAGATCTCTTTATGATACGCGTATCTGCTTTAATGCATAAGAACGAGAATATTTG
>CAVNYN010214047.1:0-17654 GCA_963692815.1 Nyctanthes arbor-tristis | reverse complement strand
TTGGCCCCCCCCCCCCCCCCCTCTTATAATTTGCATTTTATTTATTTATTTATTTTTATACAAAGGGAAAATAAGAGAGGGGAGGAGGGAAATTAAGAGTGTGGTTCAAATTTGAGACTTTCGAATGTGAATACTTAACTACTGTATTATAATTCGAATCATGATTTTAGACTTTCTTATTGTCTTGCTATAGAGGTATGTGGTTTTTTATTTAGAAATAAAATAATTAAATCTATAATTATGCTGGTGTATCACTTTAAAAAAATATACTATAATATATTCTCGGTGGCCCAAACGCCCAATGGTAAATGCTAGGGGAAATTTGGAAATGAGATAAACTAAGATGAATATGTGTGGCTTACATCTGGGTACACCACGTGTCATTTAGTAGGTACCGGTCCACATTGGCATGTAGGATTGACGGGTCACTCACGTAGGTGTCTGGCACAATTTAAGTATCAAACGTCTAATTTTATATCATTTTCTAAGAAAATTAACTAATGAAAAAAGAATAATACTATTTATTTAGACGAGATACTTATTTCTAATCGAATTTTTATTTCCTTATTTACTGTTGAGTAAATTAATCTTCTATGTGTTTATTATGCATTTCCATTTATCTATGAATATAGTTATGCCAACTATAATAGGACCAGTTTCTAATTTAAATAAATACTAGCACCGTCCCATAAAGATGGGACAATAGTTAATTTTATATAGATTAAGAAATAATAGATAATTTTGTTGAAACATTAATTTTATAGGTATTTTTTCAATTTTAAATTTCATACCTTATTAATGATGTGGAAATAATTACTAATATAAATCTATTAAGGAATTTATATGGTTATATACAGTGTGAATGTCTTTAAATTATAAGAATTAAAATTGGTAGAATGCTTTTCCCTAAAATTTGAGTATACTAAGATAGATTAAATTTGTTAATTAAATAGAGGTAAATATGAAAATGAAAAATTAAATACACATTTGATATTGCAACTGGACTATTTTTTTGAGACTGTTTAAAATGGAATATTGGACTATCTTTTTGAGACAGAGGTAGTATCATTTACTCATGAGGCAGAGAATGAGGAAAATAGGAGACTTGCTACACTTTTTGTAGTTGAACCATTAATTGCATTAATAGTCATTAATTATTGCTATAATACTTTGCCATTAATTTTTTTTCTCTCACATTCTTTTCTTCAAAATGGAAATAGTTTTTCTAACATTT
Source organism: Nyctanthes arbor-tristis (assembly GCA_963692815.1). Classification (NCBI taxonomy): domain Eukaryota; kingdom Viridiplantae; phylum Streptophyta; class Magnoliopsida; order Lamiales; family Oleaceae; genus Nyctanthes; species Nyctanthes arbor-tristis. The sequence continues at coordinate 16,420 of CAVNYN010214047.1, read as the reverse complement.
GATATTGTTACTATCTTTCTGCTAGCGTGGAGATATCCACGTCAAAAATAGGCACAATAATTGTGCTCGCTGTGATTCTAGATACTTGTTCTAGGAAGCTTTACGTAAATCAAGTTTTGGTTAAAAATTCAAACTTTAATATCAACTACACATCTTACTCAAAATCATAATAATAAATAAGTTTTTACAATTTTCAATAATTTTTCTTTAAATTCCTATCACATATTCTCTGGAAAAAATTAATTTTTACAAACCAAATTTTATGTAGAACTCAGAAGAATAATCTCCTAGATCTTTTTCTTTGTATTTATTTTCCTTTTAATCAGAGAATGGAGAAAATGAAGTCCATTCTTCCCTCCCACAAAGTAAAGCCCAACTAGAAAAGGAAACAAAGGATATGTTGCCATGCATGCCCACCCTCAAATTAGGGATACAGATGGTGTACTGAATATGAAATTAATGACTTGTCAGACGCACATTTAGCGGGTGGTAAGTAGAGATTTCACATATAAGTTGTGCCATGTGAATTGTTTCACACATAAAATGTTTAATTACCACCCCGCCAGGTGTGCTTTCCCCAGATGTCTGGCGGGTGACCAAAACTGGTACTGAAGATAATAAAGCACTAGACATTAGTACCATCACTAGCAAATCCAAGAATTTAATTTACAGGATTATAATACAAAAAATTACGAATTTAATATGGCTAATATAAATTTTTAAAATTTTTCTTTATAAAATTTAAAAAGAATTTCGAGCCAACACATGCTTTATCTAACCTTGAGTACCATTATGACATGAGACATTCAGACAGATGATGTAACATATACTAGACATGGATGTAATTTGTAGTTAAAGTGACGTGCTCATATAATTAACTGATATTATGACATTACCTTCTAGCGTGGTGCCTGAAAGCTAGTAATTGGCGTACACACAATACATTCTATGTGTGCATTCCAAGAATGTTTGGTAAAAGACATATATTGTAATGAAAAAGCCTTGGAATGGTAAACTTATCATGCCTTTAATGGGACACAATGAGGAACTAGCTCTGGACCACAGGAGAAATGGAATACAAAGTGTCACACTATTGCTCAACTTGGGCTCCCACTTCTCTCCTTAGACCAACTCCAACCAACAACTCTATTTTTCTCCTCTCTATCTCTAAAATACATATTTACAATCTCTATTTCTTTTAACATTCTCCAATTCATAATCTCCAAATTTAAAATTTTGTCCAAATATCTATATTTCCTATTTAACGTAATTTACAATTAGTTAACATATTTTACAAATTCAAAAAGTAAATATCAAACATAATGAAACGAACAATTGAGTCATTGATCGAGTAATGACATTAGTAAAATATGTAATGTATTCATCTTGTTTCCACGAATCCAAACTTTTCTTTTTTTATCCCAAATAGGACTATACTATTAAATACACATAAAATAAAAAAAGAAATTATTGCAATCAACAAACGGGATAATAAGTGCTAGATAACTCAACTTACATGACGTGATAAAAAATTGCGATAAATAAAATATAAAGACTAAAATGAACGAAAAATATAAAAACTATGAACACTGAAAAATAAAAATAAAAAGGTTGGGGCTACCTTGCAATTTACAGAATGGCATTTCCGTAAATTGTAAGGTCTCTATTTTGGATCTCCAAATGTACACTAAATCTCCAAATTTGGAGATTTATTGTTGCCATCTCCAAAATGGAGATGGCTTTTGCAAGCGGGTTGGAGACAGTCTCTAAAATGGAGTGTCCATTGGAGATGACCTTAGAGCATCTGCAATGAAGTTGTTAAATCAAGTTTTAAAAACATATGTTAATTAACAAATGAAAAATATAGCTACTATGAAGACGTTAGCAAAATTCTTAAAAGAATTTTTTTTAACACAGTTATTTTTGTTGTTAAATTTAACAACTATTTTAATAACCAAAATGACATTCTTTAATTTACTTTTGCATTTAATCTAAGTAGTAATAGTTGACTAAGAACTTTTGGGAAATAAAATATAAAAACTAACCGATAACGCTTGTTCGTAATTAAATTTAACACGTTCAATATGTTCAATTTAACATCTCCAATGTAGTAACAACTGATGGCTAAATTTAAAATGCTAAACTGTCTTTTAACAATCACTTAAACTCTAACTTTTTGCTTAGGTGACAATATAAATTTAACAACTTCATTGTGAATGCTTTTAGGTAATATGAAAAATTAATCTTCGTGTTTGTAAATGGCATGACACTGAATTAAAGAATAATAAGATCTTAAACAGTTAAACTTATTCTTCTTTTTCTCACAAAACATATCGAGGTGTTAACTCTGGGCGGGTAAGTTGGCACCTCTAAAAGTTATAAGCGCTCCAGTAGCTGTCATGGCGTTCCTAAGAAGATAGTAGACATTATTTTCATGTTCGGACTCTGTTCGTATATCCAGAGCCTTGATGTATCAGGGACGTTCTTTCAACATATATTAAATTGTTTAGATGCTAAGGTAAATATCTTTCTTTTTGAGTTCATAATATTACTTAGTGTCAAAGGATCAAGCTCAGATCAAATAATTATAAAATAAATAACTAATATATAAAGTGTATGAACTACTTTACCATGTGCCAATTTTGTTCAAATTTTTGTATGCAATTTTGTTCAAATAACACAACTCTTATTATAAAGTCTATATTAGAGGACAGTTCCTCGAAAACAGTGAAATCACTTGTGGTTTCACTGTTTCTGAGAAACCACGTGTGGTTTTCCCTCGTATGCGGACTCCTTGTTAAGGAGAGTTGCTTAGAAAAATTCCAATCCTATATGTGTAGAAATGGCTTCTACAAGGTGAAATGGGGAAAAAATTTATCAACGAAGTATCTTTTCAAGTTTTTTTTTTTTTTTTATGTAAACTTAATTCTCATAATCAATTAAAATGTATTTAATCATCAAACAAAACTTAAAAGGCAAACATCAAGATTATCTTATTGCCTTTTTATCGACAAATAAAAAAGTACAAAAAGTATAATGACATCAGCAAATGATGTGAGTAGGATTGGACGAAGGCAACAAGGCACAACGCCCAATCTGCCAAGAAGAAGCCTAAAAATGTGGACCACAATTAATGTCGACTAAAACAGATATAATTAGGAGTTATGCGCGAAATAATGGCAGTTATCGACCACTATAGTAAAGCAAATAAAAGGCACAAGAAAGAACGAAAAAAATCACTGAATATCAAACTCTTATTTCAGACATGTAATTTTATTTTTTCTTAGCTTTTTCGCAAATCTTTCAATGTTACTGTAATTTTAGGCTTGTATCTTTCGGAGGTGAGTTCAATTACGTTGATTTCACTGAACAAGTTGAATTGGTTTGATCCTTGATTTATTTCGCCAGTCGAGCAAAATTTGGCAGAGACTTTTGCACGTAGAATTTCAAAAAGTTCATAATTTTTCTTTTAAAATTAATCTAATGTCAAATAGTCTTTAAGTGCCATGACTTGCTCTAGATAACTCCACCACAAATCGTAACTTAAACGAATTACGATAAAATACTTTTTCCAAACCAATATAAATAAATAAATAAATTTTTAAGCTAAGTAATTACTATTGGATATTACTATTGGATTTGAAGGACAAAGCTGTACATCTATCTGGTCTCGTACATGTTTCTTTGTTGTCTATCTTACTAAATTACTTATATATCACGAGAAACTAAAAATAAATTACCAGAATATATGTGTATACGAGATGGGGTAGATGGTTGGCATTGTCTTGTGATGAAAATGATCGATATGTGGGTAGAAGTAAATAAATAAAAACATTGGACCCTTGCAACTCTAACTTTGCCCTAAATAAATAATATTATCCATTCTAAACTTGTGATGGGGTTCCTTTTTTCTTTTTAATTGTCACATTAATTCGTATTATTGCTAGACTAGACTACACTTATATTTTCAATAGGAAAATTGCCATGACATAAATTTTACCTACGAATTTTTTTACTAGCTAGATGCATAGCTATTTATTATAAATTATTTTCGCGTTTAGTGGTGTAGGGTAGATGGTGACATTCACCGGTCCAGCGTGGAAAAGTGTTATTTTAATTTGCCCCATCTATGTGCTAGCAGGCCGTGGATGAATGGGTCCTACAATTTTTGAAAATGTGCAGTGTCATCACGCAAGTTGTGATCAGACACGTTAAAATCTGTCCACTATGAGGTGTTCATGATTATCGTCAATCATGACATCCAAAAATCCCTGAGTCCTCAAAATCAATAATTGTTTATGGATGGCATTAACCCTACATATTCATTTCCTTGTTAAGATCGGACTAGAAAGAATCACACTAGTTTAAGGCTGTTCCAGAAAACACCACAAAGAATCGATTGGGAAACACGTTAAGTATTACTATTTTATGTATGAAGTCCAATGTTTGTAGACAATTTTCACCTAATTCCCACAAATCTCTGTTCTCAAAAAAGGAGAAAAAAAAGGGATAATTCCCACAAATCTCTTTACGTTGGAACATCAACGTGCCTCCATATACCTAGCGCATGCAAAATCTCAAGTGTCAATAAAGTTTTTATACAGTAATGATGACACATTGCTTGCTCCAGTGATTAGTCGGGTGATTAATAAGAAGTTAATTAAAATAATAATTTGACCTATTAAATTATGGCTAATTTATATTATATTCACACAACAGATATTTTTCAATACACCAAATCCTAATTTTTTAAGAGATTCTCAATATTTACTTCTTGATATACTTACATCCTTAACTTTCTTCACTTCAATTATTACTAGTGCCGCATCCGTGCGTTGCACGGGAGGATTTATTCTAAAATGAATGAGCAAAAATACATTAAAACATGCTAAGACTTGTTTCAAAGAATGTACATAATGGAAGTAACGAACAACTAAAATCACCTAAACTATTAATGAAGGTCATAGAAAAATTTTCAAAAACCTTCCAATGGTTTTATAACAAAACTTTCTACATTGTGTAGCGTATATGGATGCACGCCACGTGTATATTATCCACGCTATGTGTATTTTAAATACACGTAGCATGCATCTATACATACCATGTAAGATGATAAGTTTTATTATAAAACCTTCGAGAGGTTTTGGAAAGAGACTCTATAGCCATGTAGCAAGAATTTAATAAAAAAAGAAATAAAAATAAGATTGTTTGTCACTTAAATGAAATTACAATAAATAATACATATTAAATTCAAACATAAGAGTCACACAAATAAAACACCCTATATAATATATGCAAATGTGATCCTGGAAAATTATATTATAAGGTAAATAAAATGCCAGAATAGCAACGCATGAGCAATGACACATTCTCCCAGATTGACAAACTAAATTTATGCATGACAGCGCGAAATCATCAAAATCGTCATCATAAACATGTAAATAAAAAACACACCAAAATACAAACGTGGAAGTTTTAACATTGAAATAATAAAAAGCCAACATTATTCTACAAAATTCTCGAAATAAAAAGGTCTTAAAGAATAAATCAGGAGCAAAGCTAGAGCATGATCATAAAGATAAATAAATGAGATATGTCTAAAAATTCAGAAACAACAAAGATTGAGGAAGCTAATGAAAACATAACAATATAATAAAAATAATCTCCACTTATACAAAAAAAAAAAAAAAACGTTGCAACTCTCTTTATCCTAAATTGACCAACGTCCATCCTTTGTAAGTATCATTCATCTTGGTTAAACGACTACAAATAAAAGAAATAAAGCAACAATTGATGCGAATAATTTCCCAACAACATGCAAAAATATCTACAACAATTAAAGTCAAGCATAACATGGTAGAGCAATGACACATCGATCTGACAATAAATTTATGCTTTTTTTTTTAGTTACAAGAAATGAAACAAAAGATTCAAGGACTTGTAGTCAAAATAAAGTTGAAGACCTTTTCATTCTATTTTTTCCCCAACAAACTAACAAGGCTATGACATTCATGTCACATAAAGACATCTCAAAAGGTTACAAATCAGAACAGTGTGTTCTGCGAAAAACATGTTAAAATGTAGTGCTTTGATTTCATTCTAATAAAATGTAGTGCATATAACATGTTTTGTAGTGTGTAAATGTAATTAGCCTTTGAATATTGAAGTTTGATCAAGTGACTATTTTAACCGTACTAGTTACCCAACTAATCATCAAACTAAGTAGCTCATTTATATATATATATATATAACCATGAGATATTTTTATCTATCTACTGCGCACCTGTTTCTAGCCAGTCAAATTAGGCCACGAATCACACTTGAAACAAATCCAAGATAAATTTTGTGGTCACACTGTGAATGACCAACAAGGGGAAAACAACAATCATTTTTATTTTCTTATTAAGATATTGTTGTTGTTATATTCAGTTCATACGTAAGCTGGACAAAAGGTCCAAATATTAAAGAATTCGAATTCAAATTCCATGTGTCTTTCCAGGTTGTTTACCTCTCAATCATTTACTCAAGTCTCAAGTCTCAACCCATATTAATTTTTTAATTAACAAGCACAGTCAAGTCCTTGGGTTTGTTTGGTAAGATTTAAAAATGGGTGGGTTTCTAAATAGATTTAAAATTTAAATTTTGTATATGTATTGAGATATAATTGTGTCATGTGAAGGTAATGATTAAAATGATGTAAGAGTTTAAGTCAGATTAAATATGTGGTTAAATGTGGTGTTGCTATGTGTCCAAAAGTTGAAATTTAAATTAATTGATAAATTCAAAGTATTTTTAAATAGTATCCAAACATTGTGCTTGTCTTCCAAAATTCTCTCATGAATCTACTTGTTTTTAATTCTCTCCTTAATAATATTGAGATTTTATCCACGTAGTTTTTGTAATTTTCACTTGTAAGAGATCAACCGGAAATATCTAATACTTGTATCTGTGTCCAAGGCAAGACACTAGGGTTCATTAGTGGAGTGACTCAATGGAGCATCTCAGTGTGGCATTGAGTTAGAGGTCAACTTTAGACAAAAACCAACTTCCATTACGAGTTCAAATATACATAGAGATCTATCTATCAAAACTCTTTTCATGTTTAATCAAAGAGAAGTGTAAAAGTCCCCAAAGTTGTTAAATCAATAAAGACAATAGTTGTGTACATTCCTCCAAAAAAAAAAAAAAAATAGTTGTGTACAGTTCACAGTACATCAACTGTGTACCACATGCAATTTCCTTTGTTAGAATGATGTACCCTTTAAGGTCAACAATTAGGTACCACCATTATGGCTGTTCCAGCATAGAGACAACATAAAACACATTGGTGAAACGCGTCAAATTAAATGACAGCTATTTTTATCCACTCCACTTTTTTTCTTTTAGATTTTTTTACCTAAATTCTCATAAAATCTTGCCTACGTTGGAAACTTCCACCTGCCTTCATCTTACAGGAAAAGACTCCTGAGTTCCCACTTCCCACATAAACTTTCCCCACTAATAAATACAAGAGAAGATCTGCACTTTTGCCTTGATTGGTCCTTGGTGTTCACGGGTAATTCTAGCCCGATCAACAAAAAACTGTAATTCTAGCCCGATCAACAAAAAGCTAGTACTTGTTTAGTCACATTTTTGCATCACATCAAACATTTTGATCTACTCGATTCGATTCATATATCAGGTCATAGATTAGACGTTTGTGATACTTTTGTCTCTCTTTGAGCATTTATGGCGTCGATGGATCAAGAAAGTGTCGGATGCGCGGCTCATGCATGGCATTGGTCTAAGGCCATAGCGGAGAAATTTGCATCGAAGATGATGGACGCAGCCAGTGAAGGGAAGAAACTTGGAGTTGAAGATCCAAGGAGAATAATTCACTCATTGAAAGTTGGATTGGCCATAACTTTAGTTTCTCTCTTCTATTACTTCGATTTTTTCTACAATGGTTTTGGGGTGTCAGCAATGTGGGCTGTCATGACTGTTGTCGTCGTCTTCGAATTTTCCGTAGGTAAGTATAACTTTGCCGATGCCACAAATTTTTACTAACAGTTCAACTTTTTAGATGAAACTGTTATTAAGATAATTCTCAGACTAATTGATTTATTTTGCAGGGGCGACGCTTGGCCGAGGTGTAAATAGAGGTGTTGCTACCTTGCTAGCTGGTTCACTTGCCGTCGGAGCACATAGGCTAGCAAGTTTTTCAGGGGAGAAAGCAGAGCCTATACTACTTGGATTATCTGTTTTCTTAGTAGGTATGAAAAACGAATATACTTTATTAGCTATTTTTCTTCTTTAATAGTACGTTGGTTACAAATTAATCACGGTTTCAAATCATATGGTGCAGCTGCTGCAGTGACATTTACTCGATTTTATCCAAAGCTAAAGGCAAGATATGACTATGGGCTCCTCATATTCATCTTGACATTCTGTTTAATATCGGTGTCTGGGTACCGAGACGACGAGGTTTTGGAAATGGCACATGAGAGGCTCTCGACGATTCTCATCGGCGGCGCGGCGGCATTGATGGTTTGTATTTTAATATGCCCCATTTGGGCTGGTGAAGATCTTCATAATTTAGTTGCCGGCAATATCGAAAATCTGGGGACTTTTCTCGAAGGTACATTTTTCGTCACGTGTCTCAGGACCCGTTCAGTGCACAGTATTAGACAATATTTGTAAACTGGGACACATTTCTTGATCTCTGTGGTCTAATTAACGTACGAACTTTCTCAGGTTTTGGGTGTGAATACTTCCAGACATTAGATGACAAACTCAAAGATTCCAAAGCATCTCTGGATGGATATAAAAGCGTACTCAACTCCAAAAGCACTGAAGAATCCTTGGTAAGATATAAATAAATTTTAAATTAATCTTCAAAGTTTCCACATTCAATTTTAACATAATTTCTCACTTAATTTGTTTTATTTCTTTCCCTTGTAGACGAACTTCGCCAAATGGGAGCCTCGACATGGCCGATTCCGGTACCGACACCCTTGGGATCAATACCTGAAAATCGGGATGCTTGTTCGAGAATGTGCTTATCGCGTTGATGCTTTGAATGGCTATCTCAACTCCGAGATGAAGGTACATTTCTTTACTACTATTTTCCAGATTTAGGTTCGATTTATATATTGAAAGGTCTGGATCCTTATAATAATTGCATAGCGATAGCGGTTTAGCTTCAGTCCATCGTCATTGAATGTCTCTATTGAGATCTCACATGACTTGTAACTATTGAAGGTATAATAAATAATATAGAAATTTCCTCTATCTAATCATTTACACTTGTAGATCAAGTAGCTAGCGTTAACTTGGATACCAGAGAGCAAAGGTTGTGAATTCAAATCTTAGCTACTAATTAAATGAGATATACACATGTTTTGATGAGAAGAAAATAAAAATTTCGCCAACATAAGAGAGGACATGTTAAATGTAATAAATAAATAATACAATAAATAATTTAAGTTTTTAGATAAAGTAGTCTTAGGCATTCCTTGATGTCTTCTGATCTTTAAGAAACACTCTATTTACTTTGTTGAATCACTTAATATGCCAAGTTTAACTTCTTAGATTATAAACGCTTAATATTCAAAGTTTAACTTCTTAGATCATAAATTTCTCTCCTCCTAAAAAACTCACCCAAAACTTGTGTTTTTGCTGCAGGCACCACCAGAAGTGAGGGCCAAAATCCAGGAACTATGCAAAAATATGAGTTCGGAATCGAGTCTTGCTCTGAAAGAATTGTCATTAGCAATCAAGACAATGACTTCTTCCTCCATTGCTGATCCTCATATTGTCAATGCAAAAACTGCAGCCAAGAAGCTCAAATTACTACTGAAAACCGACATGTGGAAAGACGTAAATATTCTTGAAATAATTCCTGCGGCCGCAGTTTGTTCGTTACTGATAGAAATAGTCTCCTGCACAGTGAAGATTGCTGATTCTGTTCATGAACTTGCTTCCATGGCTGAGTTCAAGAAAGATGTTTTGAAGCGAAATGAAAATGAGAACAAGAAAGTATTGAGAGTGCCAAGTATTGAAGGTTCCCACAATATTACTATCACTATCGAGTGATTAATCATGAGACGACGAGTCAAGTACCTTTTAGACTGTGCTTAATTAAAAGTAGCTTAAACTTATAGTAGTATCTACGTACTTTATTTTTTTGGAGAAGTATGCAGAGACGTTGATGGTTTTTAACGATACATTTGACGTCCAAATAGCAATTTTGAAATCGGGAAATGTCAAGAGCTGAGTAAGGTTTTTACTCACCGTGACGGGCATTTATTCCCTATTAGCGTATAATAATGGTGATCATAATTATAATAGCACTAGCTAAACCTTTGCCTCATTTAAATTCTTATGATTTTATCATATCGAACGGTTGGGATCATGGTTAGGGCCCTAGGCGATTGAATGGCAGTTGCTTACCTACTTCTAGAGCATGACCTGATTATATGTACATGATTTTTCTTTTTTTTTTTTTTTTTTGCTCACATATTGTTATCTATAACATCTATGATCTATTATTGTTCTTTTTTTTAAGAAAAAACAACTATGAGCATTCTTATAAATACAATCATACACACGCCGAATATACATTTTCAAAAGTTATAAATGTGATCTGTATAGCATACAATTGGTCAGAATTACCATGTAAAAAGGTCTCACGAGCTGCTAGGACACTGAGCTTGGACAAAACATATATATTCAAGGGAGATCTGTACGCATTGCTTTTTATAAGATATATAATTAAAAGAGAGAGGAGGGGTGGGGGGGGGAGGAAATAGTTTTTGTGCTGCGACCAAAAAAAAAAAATTTAGGAGGGGTGGGGGAGTGGTTGTCCTGCCATGAAATTCCATTCCGGGGTGGGCGTCTTACCAATTCGACCGGGCGGTTTGGTGGGTTTCAATTGATTGACCCTTAAAAAGGAAAAGAAACTGAAAATCTAGATAGAAGCTGGGAAAACTGACAAATCGACTGACCGATGAGTTCTAGCTAGTTCGTGGTTTTCCCAAACCGATGGTGGTTGGTTCGATTCTGGTTCAGGCCGGAAACCAAACTGACCAAACCGGTGCTCATCCCTGCCGCTCTATATATATTTGTAAGAAATCCTTCACAAAATATTTAACAAAATAAAGTAATTTTACTATTTTTATCTCTAAACAATTATTATCGTAATCACACAATATATATATATATATATATATAACAGGGCTAAAATAGTGAAAATATCCTATTTTGTAAATAGCCAATTCTATTAACACTACAATTATTGTTGTTGTTGTTGTTGTTATTATTATTATTATTATTTGGCACACTTGTATTACAAGAAATGGTCTTAATCTTTGTTTTTACTATAATTAAGTCCTCAAGTCTTTTTCACTTTTTTTATTATTAATTCATTAATAGCTAACACATTTGGATAAATTGTAGTTCATATATCTAAGTATTTTTGTAATACACTTTAAAATTAGGTGTAGATTTTATATTTTTCTTGTTTTTGTTATTTATACTTATTGAAATTAACTAGGGTATGTATATAATTCTTTTGACAATTAAGAAAAGTTTGGACGAAATTACCAGAAAATGTGACAAAAATTTGAGGACATAATTATAAAAGAAAGTAAATATTGAAACCCTATAAAACAATTTTAATGTGATGCAATAAATAAAAATTGTGGTGTGAATATAATTACTCTTTGTAAAATATTGTGTGTAGTTTTTTTTAAGAAATAGAATTTTCTAGTGAAGGCAGATATCAATGCCATTTGGCAACTATTTAGACTTCTTGAGAGTGATTTTCTAAGGAGATCTCACCTCCCCTTACGGAGCTCAAACTGCCACGTAACTGTATAACATTAGGTGTCCATAGCCGGACTGCTTCTTGAGAAGCGGCAACTATTTAGACTTGTACTAATGAATTTACTTAAAAGTCAGCTCAGGACTGAAAATAATTTCGCAACTTATAATAATAAGCTATTAAATTCCATTTTTCCAACGGGTATTGACTTATTTTGTGTGTTTATCAATCAACAATGATTATATAATTAGAAAAGTTGATCATTTTGGTGGAATGTCGTTTGTCACTCTTTCTATGAGCAGCATATTTCATCTACATCACGTCACTTTGAGTGCTGAACAATACTGCTACCGCATTTGAAATCATATGATAGTATCTACATCAGTGCTCAAAGTGATATGGCACTACCACATTGCATGAATTTATAAAAAAAAAAAAGTAAACCCTTTTTTATGGAGATTCTCATTGCTACTTCAACCGTTTTCATAAAATTAGAATCGTTTACAAAATCTATAGTCATTGGATTTATGAAAATATGCTTGCAAATAACATTGTTACTTTCAAAGAAATGGTACAAGGGTTTACATCTCATATGGCATATCATATGGCTTCATTTAAGTGTATCTTTTGATAGTTTTAGTATAGGTCTCGTGACATTTGTCGTCATTTATGTTCTAATTACACTAATATTATATTTATCGAATCATTTTTGCTCATATTCAACTTTGCAAAACATTTCATCAAATTATCTCTACCAATATAATCGCAACTGTGTACTTTTACGTACTTTAGTTAGTCAAAGTGCACAAATGGTATTCCAACAAGTAATAAAAATCTTTCTTCATTACAGTTAAATTTACTCAAACCCAACTAAGTTACGCTACAAAAACAGAGTTATACATGTCACAAAAAACTTGACACAATCATATTTTTGTACGTTCATGAACCATATTACCTAGGTCAAACTCTATGCAGTAGTGGTGGACCCAAAAATATGAGTTTATATTTGAGTAGCTTTATGATGATGCTCTCAAAGATGGTCATTGAACTGAAATCTATATAAAATAATTTTCGAACAATTATATAATTTCCACACTAGTTATCATTTATCAACATTCAGTATTCGATTAATGATATTATATACCGCTAAGGACAATTTGAAGTATCATCATTCATTTTAAAACGAAGTCAGGTCCCCCCAACTCTCTCTCTCTCTCAATTCTCTCATCTATACATGATAAATTTTGTCTGCATTTGTTGCTAAATTAATGAATTAGATTAATGAAGCGAAGTTATATTCAAGTTAATTAATATATTGCATAATATTCTATTTTTTCAAATAGTGCCAATCAAATTGAGAACTAAAGGTACAAATGGGTAACCAATGGGACAATTTAGTGGAGCACAAAAATACTTGTTATTCAGTATGTTGATGTGAAAATCTTCCTTGACTTAATAAACGAATATGTTTATGCGGGTAACTTGAGTTTGAATCAATTTGAGAAATAAATGAGGAATTTAAAGGGTTGTTGGAGACTTGCAAAGAGAAGTAAATGAGAAGATGAATGCTAGTAAAGCAAGAATGTTGAGAGAGAGAGAGAGAGAGGTTCCCTCGTAATGAGGGATTTCCTCTTATTTATAGTATGTAAATTGGTATGTAATGATTACATACATTTAATGTTAGACTAATGAAAGGCTTTCTAAGCACACTTAGTTGGAGCTTGTGTCAGGATCTCTTGAACAAGTTTTAGGCTAGTTGCTACATAGGGAAGACAAACATTCACTTTACATTAAATGCGGCTGTCACATTAATTCTTAAGTGATATAGTATGTAAGTTGTCAAGCAAGTTGGACCGTGGCTTCTTCACCGACGAGGTCGCGAGGTAAACTGGGTTGCGGTTGGCAAGCAACCTCAAGAACTAGTTCTTTGGAAACATATATCCGGCGATTCATCGGGTCGCTCTGTGGGTGACCTGGATTGCGAAGGTGGTGATATCTGACTTCAAGACCCTGAGCTTGTCAGAGTTGTGATCAGCGACTTGAATGATAAGACCTTGTGCTTGTGTCCAGACCTGGTTGGTCATGGGCCCATGCTGAGGGATTGACAACATGTGGAATGGTAGGCCAGGATTCCGACCTGGTAGAGGGGAAAATGAAAAAAAGGGAGAGAGATGGAGATAAATTTAAAAATAATGATAAAATAGTAGTAAAAAAAGTGAAGATCGGGCTGTATTTGTGGACTTTTCATGGGAATCGATGGAGGAAAAGTGAGGAAAAATTGTGTAAATAAGAGAAAATTGACTAAAAAATGAAATTAGATAAAATTACGAGACCCATGATTATTTTTATTTTTTTTTTGTCTTCCTCATCCTCAAATGCACTGAGTCCATTTTTTAGAGCATTAGAGATACTCTTATTTCTCCTTCTCGGGGATTGCACCTACACATCTCCATCTAGGTCTGGCCCTGACTGTTTGTCAATTTTTTATGTTTAATTAGAATTATTCATGTATTTTTTACCATGGTAGAAAAATAAAAGGAAATTGCAAAAATGATCAAATTTTAAATGTACCTTCCAAAGTTAGATTTTAACTTTTTTTAGACAAAAATACCCCTGACAAAAAAATGAATTCCTTCAATTAACGTTTTGGTAAAAAATTTGAAATTCAACCAATTAATATTTTGATTTTCTTGTCTAGCTTGAAAAGACAAACAGATAAAATTAAAATCTTTTTGTCATTACTGTTTATATCAAACAATGGCGATGAATGCAATTGAAATTTGGTTGTATAGAATTGGAGTTAATTATCAGAAATCTCACTGTATTTTCAAAAAATTATCCCGCATGTCATTGTTCTTTAAAACTCACATCATATGTCACTAAACTTGTAGATCTGTTATCCCTTGTGCCACTTTGTCAACAATTAGTCAAAAATGTAACGAACTTAATAACATGGCTAACGGAATTTACTACGTAACATCTTGACCGTTATTTTTTTAAACAGGTGTTGTCGGAGTGGCTAATGAGATAACATTTTCATAAGTTCAATAGCATATGAGGAAGTTTTATAAAAGACAATGGCGTATGAGATAATTTTTCATAAGTATAATAGCATTTCGGGTAATTAATCTTGTTACAACATTGTTCTATATGATAAATGTAGTTTCAATATTAGATGTCTACATTGGATGTTTAATGCTAATAATATGAATTATTCTAGACTTGGTATTTTGCCTTTGAGAAATTTTATGTGGAGTATGTCAATAACATAAATTATGTTCTCATTTATTGATTACTCATTGAAACTTAGTAGTGTAGATGGTACTGCAGTTTATACATAAATTTATAATAGAAAGAGCTTCCATCAAAATGAAGCACATAACTTCCTATCAAAATGATCTATTTTGTTCCACAAAATCTAAAGATACAGCAGAGCGTGCTACTGTTGATGTATAGGATAGTGATGATGATAGAAAATTATCTCTTTCCCGATCACTTTTTCCCCTTCCTCCCCCTTTCTAATTTTTCTACTTTTTGAAACAACCTCTACGTGCATAATAATCTGTTACATATAAAAGTTCTCAAGTTTTATAATGCAAATGTGGTTGATTATTTGTTCATTACAATTTGGTACACATCGTGGTCGTCTAATATTAGAGATACGTTTCTTGTAACATCCCGAAAATTTCTACAAATTAAGGTAAGTAACGAAATTGTTGTTTTGAAAGAATTACTTGAATGTTATTGTAAGATTGCTTGAAGATTAAAATATTGGTATTGAATTGACGCTAAAGAAAGATCTTGGTTGATAATTGACATAAACAAAAGTGTAATGACTTAATTGACATGAATTGAAGAGCGTGGACTTGATTGAAAGATAATGCAAGGGGAAGGACTTCTTGGGCAATTTCCTGACAAGTGTGCGGCGCCACATCGCGCCACTTGTCAAGAGGTGATTTACGCCACTTATCATGATATGATTGGCGCCACTTGTCACGATGTGATTGGCGAAACTCAAAAGTTATTAAAATTAGTTAAATCCTAACTATTATATATAGGGGCTAAGAGTTTCATTTTTCTTTTAAACCATTTCTCTCTTCTCTCCCGAACCCCAAAATTCGTCCAACTTAGCCAAGGGAAGGAGAAAACCAATAAAAACCCGCCAAAATACCTATTTGTCCTTTGAAAAGAGTCCCTTACCATATATGGAAGGATTATAGCTTGAAAGATAGCTTTAATTGGGGAATATCAAGGCTTTAAGAATACTTCTTCACGTAGATTATTCGAAGAATATTTGAGGTGGGTAACCTGATACTTTGATTCCTTTTCTACATGCATAAAGTTTTGATAAGATAAGTGTGTATTTGATTGATGGTTTTGATGAGACAAACATGGATTTGAATGCATTATTATTGAAAGAAAGATTTGTTTATTGCATTTGTATCGCTAGTTAATGCTCTACCCGTTTTGATTTGCTTTGTGATTGTATGGCCTTGCTGTGTGGTCTTGGCCATTCTGATTTGTTTCCTACACTATGACCTATTCAATGATCCCGGAATAGGGAAGATTAGTGTGGTGTTTGCTTTGAATTGGAATCTCGGTATGGGTCTACCGGGG
>CAVNYN010214046.1:0-28641 GCA_963692815.1 Nyctanthes arbor-tristis | reverse complement strand
TGTGTGACTCTGGTAATTGTCAACATTTTGTTACGTAGGAGATGAGTTGCGACTCACTGGAGGTGTTGTGACTTGTGTTTATTGTGACTCGTTGTCCGGCGGGTTGTGACTCATCGTGATTCATTGTCTGACAGTTGTGACTCACTGTGACGCTTTCTGATGGTTGTGAGTTTGTGGTTGTGACTAGTCATGACTTGTTGTCCAGCGATTGTGTCTCATTGTGACTCGCTGGCCATTGTGACTTATTGTGAGTTTGTACCCATCTAATTTTTTAAAACAAATCCTACACTTACCTTATTTGTGAACAGGGTAAAAGTTTTATTTGTATTTGCGTAACTAGTATAACACCCGTGCGTTGCACGGGTAAAACAAACAATTCAAATTTAACTGTTCAAAAGTATTTTGATTAGATGCGAAATAATTAAATCTCCATTAAAAATTTAAAAACATAAACGTTGAAAAATTAAAAAAATCGTATCATCATTATAGTTATTGATAAGAATATAATATATTCACTATGTGTACAATGCATGATCATATCATTATTCTTTTAGAATAGCTTGAAATGATTCCCCATAATCGATAATTTCCATTATTATCCTTAACAGAAAAGTAATTAATCATATAAACGTTTCATTGAGTGAGTAGCTGATCGAACCTTCTAATAAGCCGACCCTTTACAATTGCTTAAATTCTATCACCCTATGAGCTAGTATTAGATTAATCGATCGGTATATAATGTTGGCTGACTTCCATAGCAATTGAAGAAAATTTAATTTGTAAATATATAATATGGAGAGAGAATATCTACAATTTAAATAGCTACATCAAAAAATACAATCGACGTAGAAATTAAATAGATGGAAGCATTATTATAAAAATAAGAGTAAGGAACTAATTAAATTGATATAGAAAATTATAGATTTTTTTTTAAATAATGACAGAAGGAATAGAAACTGAAAATTAGAGATTTAGGAAATTTAATGAAAATAAGAGTTTATTACTTATATGTAGAAAATTGATTTTGCATAAATTAAGGGAAAATCATAGTCGGAATTTATTTGTAGTAAATAAATTAATCCAATATATCATTAAGAAATAAAAAAATACTAAACTGAAGAAAGATTTCATAAAATGGTAAAACACAACAAATATAGACAAATAATAATTGAATTATTATTAAAAATAATAATTGAATTATTACTATTAAATAGATGCAACTTAAATGGATTCAATTTCCTTACAGCCTTAATATGAGAAGTGTTCAACCGCATTACGAAAATCGTAAAAAACAAACCGTGTGAAACTGAGTATTCTGGGCCGCACACATCTCTTAATACTCTTTGATTTATAGAATATAAGTAAATCAATTAATCAAAAAAATGTTAGATTTCTTAAACCCCCAATAATCCAATTAATCACAAAGCTTTAACTAGTTCCCTAGATGCAGGCAAACACAAAAGAAATTAAAAAGAAAAGGAACACATCAAAGACCAAAAGATTAGAAAGTAGAAACAGAGAAACAATGATTAGAAATAACAGGGCTTCGATTTGAAATGTACATCTGAAAGGAATAAGGAATTTTGGTCAGCTGCACGGAAATAATGATCCGACAATAAAATAGCAAAACCAGTTATAAGGGAAAAAAAGAAAGAAAACAAGTTTTAAATATGATATCAGCAAAGAAATCTAATTGGTCCATGTTTAGGTAGGAAAAATGGTAGAAGACTACATTCGATTTAGGTAATAATAATAAAAATAATAATCCGATAATAAAATAGCAAAACCGGTTCTAGGCAAAAAAAAAAAAAAGAAAAACAAGTATTAAATATGACATCAGCAAAGAAATCTAATTGGTCCATGTTTAGGCGGGAAAAAGGGTAGAAGACTACATTTGATTTAGATAATATAATAGAAATAACGACCCCATAATAAAATAGAAAAACAGATTTTATAGAAAACAAATAGTAAATATGATATCAGCAAAGAAATCTAATTGGTCTATATTTAGGCGGGAAAAAAGGTAAAAGACTACCTTTGATTTAGATAATAATAAATAATAATAGAAATAATGATCCGATAATAAAATAACAAAACTAGTTCTAGGCAAAAAAAAAAGAAAGAAAACAAATATTAAATATGACATCAGCAAAGAAATCTAATTGGTCCATGTTTAGGAGGAAAAAAGGGTAGAAGACTATATTTGATTTAGATAATATCTATATATATATATATATATATATATAAATAGTGGCTTTTCCAGCTCATTTTCTGGCTATGTAAAACTTCTGGCTCTGTAAGATTTCTAGCTCTGTAAGATTTCTGATGATATCATTTAATTCTTTTTTTTGTATTTAGTTATTTATTTTTTTGGGAAATTGTTACACTAATTATTAAATGATATTCACTTTTCCCTTTAATAACAAATATCCAATTGTCAATTCACGGTAGTTTCTTTAGCTAACTATTTTGAATTAGGGATCTATCATTTATCAAATTGAACACGAAATTATTATTGATTAATCTATATATTCAAAGTTTTTTTATTTTTTAATTTAAAAATTATATATATATATATATATATCTTATCTAGAAAATATTTCGTAATTTGTATTAGACTATTGAATTCTTAGATGATAAATTAATTTTTAATTATCTTTTTTTAAGTACAATTACTATTCGCATCATAGCATTACAAGTGCATATAGATATATATCCTTTCTGAAACACAGCATATAAAAATCAATAATATAAACCCTCAAACTCCTATACAGGAGATTACAAACTACATATAAAATGTAGATAAATCCCTACATTGAGGGAATCAAACTTGAGACATCTACGTCGCAGGACCTCAACCTTAGCCTCCTAACCAAATTTTTAATTATCTTTTATATGCTTTTAAATCGAGTCATTATTACATTATTTCTTTTGTATAATATAAATAAGGTTTAATTAATGTTTCATAATTTATAAAATTCCTATCACAATATAGTTACATAAAAAATAAAATGTTTAATTCCTTGATGCATAAGAATGACAAATGGTCGGGTCGGGTCGAGATCGAGTATGCTACACCCGTTAACGTACCCATCAAAAAAAAATTTTCCCATCCCCACTTAAGTAGGAGAGGGATAGGGAAAGGGTCGGTACATATAATTCATATTACCAATTTATTAGCCAAATTAAATATATTTATATTATTTTTATTTTTATTTTTTGTTTAATTAATAGTATTCTAAACACTAAAATTACAATAGAAATTACTAAGCTTTCTGGATAAGTTTTATCATCTTTTTGCTTTTCAAACCATTAGAATTTTTAGTAAATATTTTTAGTTTTTATCAAAAAAAGTTAAATGGGCTAGATACGAGTAAAAATTATCATTAAGTCGGGTTGATTTTTTTAATTGCAGTGGATTAGAGCCTGTGAATCTCTATCTAGCATCGGAAATGAAATTTGAAATGAAAAGGCTTTAAATCGTCATGAGTTTTCGCAAGAAATTTATGGCTCAAGTCCACCGAATAGGATGTGGCTATAAAATTACATTAACCGGTGGGGGATTTCTCCCTTACTTATAGTTGCAAAATTGCATTTAGTGAAGGAGCGGGTTTACTACCAGCAACATTGAGAAAAAAACAATTATTTTCTTTTAATTATATCGAATGGAGTTTATTTATTTTATTTGAAGTGAGTATTCTAATTGCATCTAATTTAATTTCAAAGGCCAAGAAGAAGGTGTAGATTGTGCGTCAATGATTAATGACATTGAAGTCACTAACTTAAGAGTTAAGAAAATAGTGCACGAATAAATTAACAAAATATAAATAGTTGTACATGGGAATGAATTTGACAAATTATCGTCTTATGCTCATTTTTCTTATTCTATGTATTTAGTTTCTTTAATTTTGATATTAATTTCCAAGTAAAATTTATTGAGTACCATAACCTTATAAAATTTATCCATTCAAAAAATATATAAATATATATAATTTCATATTATTTTTTTCTAAATAATTTTATACTTAATCTTCCCGTACAACACACGGGTAAAAATCTAGTAATAGAAATAATGACCTGATAATAAAATAGCAAAACAGGTTTTATAGAAAACAAATAGTAAATATGACATCCGCAAAGAAATCTAATTGGTCCATATTTAGGCGGGAAAAACGGTAGAAGACTACCTTTGATTTAGATAATAATAGATAGATGTCTCCAACTTAATAACACAATGTATTATTATCCGGTTAAAATTGTATGTGATGGGGGTACAATTTATGTGTATGAAAAATTTTATCCGAATGGTATTGAGTAGATACTGGTATCAAGATTCATGCTCAATGCGCATTTGTAGACCGTTAACTAATAATATTGAATAAATTAAATATAACTAATAAATTAAATGATTTAAAAAGTAAATTAATAGTAAAAGATTAAACATGTACAAAGAAATACACGTCCACTTGCTACTATGAAAACATATGTGATAAAGAACTTAAATATACGAACTCAATAGCATACATTGTATTTAAAAATTTCAACATTTTTATTAGTCTTGAAAAAATAGATTGCTAGTGATAATTATAACAATCTTATTATTAGGTTTTTCATCTTATTTTTGTTCCACAATTCTTATAGTACTCTATTTTGTTAATAATAATCACGTGCAGCGATGTTCTAGTTATTATATTATTATTAGTTGAACTGGGACTAAGGATAATTTTTTCTTTGATTTACATATAGTAGTTTTATTTGGATTACGAATTTCCCGGTCCACTACAACTACTTGAACACTAGAATATCAAAATCGACTCCTTTAAAAAAAAATGTCAAAATCGACACTTACTCAGCCCAATTGAAAATTTTTTAACAATCATATGAATGCGGTTATACCACTTAGATATGCCCATACATATAGATGCACGATGTGTATATACGTAGGATATAAAACATAATTGTACCATAATGACAATCATATTTTTTATACAAAGGGGAAATAGGGGAAGAGAGGGAAATTCCGAGAAGGGCACATGTGGTTCCAACCTGAGTCTTGAGACGTTCTGTTCAAAAGGTAAACATCTAACTACTGCAGTACAATTCGATGAATGTCTTTTAGAAAGTTATTGTTAGCCGAGAACATGTGAAATCTGAATAATTCTAGTTGGACAAAATAAAGGACAAAAATTTATGGAATTTGCAACAAATCCAAATGGAAAGGAATTGGGAAAACATTTTTAGAAACAGAATTCTGCTACTTAGACTTATTAAGATATGGGGTTTCGTATAGAATAGAAAAGCAAAAACGATTGCATTTCTATCATTCTTATGATATTACATATCTCAACTCGATTTGAGAAAAACAAAAGGATTCGACATTTGATCTTTTCGCGGAAATAAAGACACAAAAATCAGAAACATATCTATATTTTTTTGAGTACCTAACCGCCTTTATGTTACGGATTTCATTGTTCAAAAAAGACAAAATTAACACGAGGTCCATATTATTACCATTGATTCAAAAATAACTAGATTTTCACCCGTGCGTTGCACGGTAGAGTTCTAAAAAAATTTTATACATGAAATGTGAAATTTTGTTTATCAAGTTTGATGTCATAAGAAACTATAAAATATTTTTTGCATGGAATTAATATGCATTTTACGTTTTGCAAGCAGCATATAATTGATTCTCTATTTTGATGGTATAATTTTAAATTCTTGTTATTTATTTCCTTTGAAGACAATAAAATTATAAAACCCAATGGGATCATTCTATGCTTCACACCCGTGCGTACATACAAACTATACTTCACACCCTTGTGTTTCGTGGGCATATTATGCTGACAAAGTAAAATAAAATTAAATAGGAGCTAAATTCTATCTTGAACTATATCTCTACAAAATCGACATGTAATGAGACGCAAGAGAGAACATTAAAACTCAAGTAGTACCTGTCAAGGAATACAAATTCTCCTGAAAATAGTTTTTTAAAAGTTATTGCATAAACTCCTTTAAAATTTATTGCATAATCATATAATATATAATACAACAGTTTTCAATTGGATTTGGATTCTCAATTACAATTTTCTCGCTCTTTTGCTGACATCATCATGATGTTGTTTTTCAATTGGTTTTATTTTTCAATTTTAAAATTTAAACTTTTCTTATTTAGATATTTATCAAGAGTTTTCAATAATTTATATTAGTTTATTAGTTTTTTATATTAATTTTTTATTTTAGTTTCCTCATTTCTATTTTTTTAATATTTATATATAATTAGGGAAAATATATCCACACTATATTTTTTTATAGTTACAACACATTTTTATTATATTAAATATCCTTAATCTTTATAACTTGTGAAGTTTGTGTCCCAACAAATCTTATTACATTTTTTCTGAATCGTTAATTAATTTTTATATCTTTTTTCTTAATAATGATTATTATTCAAAAAATTTCATTCATATGTCTTAGAATCATAAGAAAAAATATATTTTTTACTTTTATAGATTTTTTTTTGACTTATTTGAAAATTTTAAGTGGTTCTTACACCAAAAATTTTAGAATAAAATCATTATTAGATATAAGATGTGATAATCGATTGAAGATTAAGAATAAAAATATGGCCAAGAAAAAGTTAATACGTTAATCTAAAAATATGAAAAAATAAAGGATATTAAATACAATTAGAGTGTGGTGTGTTTAGTAAAACAGGTGGTGTCAATATAACCACCTATATAATTATCAATTTTTACAATTTTTTATTATCCGCTACCGGTAAATTTGACGGCGAGTAACTGTTCAATTTCTTATGAATTAGTATTTTTTAGTTATTTTTCCTGTTACTGAATTATTCAAAAATGAGCGCATTATAAACTAATTGTTTGGTATTATCTCTATTTATTTATTTATCTATTTATTATTTATACTTGTTTGATTTTCAAATTTTCCTTTACAAAGTCCTTGATAATATCAAAACCAAAAATTATTTCAGAATAACTTAGAAACTTATTTCAAATAACTTATATTACAATTGAAAACTTAATTCATAATAACTTGGAGCAAATCAATTGATTTATTTATTCTTCTTTTTTTGCAATAAAAATCAATTTATTTGCGTCACGCCAATAACAGACACATAATGTAATTCTATTATAATAATATATGGTTAAAATTTATTTTCTTAACATCTATGATCTAACTTGAAAATCTTTGTGACTATTTTTTTAATCTTTATTTCTATATCATTTATATTGCAACGATTAGGTTGTGGAGAATGTAAATAATTTATTTTTTACTCTTTTTTCTCCATAGATGTGAAACTTTCAAAATATCGATTGAATTTATGTTTTTTTATATGAAACATTGAGAATTTCTCATGCAACGTACGGGTTGAATACTAATTGATCGATATTTTTATTTGACGGAGATAATAATGAATTTTAGCAAAAATTTTGTGAACAAAGGGACAAGAAATCCACAAGAAGAAAATGAACTACACAAAACAAAAAATTAATCTCTCTATTGCGATTATCTGATATTATTTTCCTTTTTAGGATGTCCCACATATATGGTCCTCTTTATATTAAAAAGTCTAACTTGTATTTCTTTACAAATATATCTCTATTTAACATTTTAATTATAACGATCAATTTTGAATTTTACTCATAGAAAGGATACGTCGAGAGAATACTTTCTTATGAGTATGAAATTTTTTATCTGAACGGGTATCAAGTGAATACTGGTATATACTTGTCCGATACATATTATTAGACTGTTAACTAATAAAATTAAATAAGTTAGATGATTTAAAAATGAAATATAGTAAAGTATTAATTGAGTACATAAACAGATAACTATTAATATAATATTAATAAAGCATTAATTTAATGAGTCAAATACTAAATTAAAACTGTATATTTATTATTTTTGCTATACAAATCTGATATTGTGTATTTGTCTAATATTTTATTATTCATTATTATTGAACTTTTTTGAAAATTAATCTTCTTGTACAATGCAAGAGTGTAAGAGACTAAACTTATAGTTGCAATAGTTGATTGTGATATGATTATTTATAGTAATGGAAATAGGACGGGTTAGCCATATTTTGGACCTGCCCCAAACTTACAAATTCATATGGCGGGTCAAGACAAGTCGGGTCATGGGACGGGTTGGGTTGCCACCATGACCCACAAAAGGACTCATGAATTTTTTTCCATTTCAATTAATGCTACGCACAACACATTATTAATTCATGAACATAGAATAAAACAAAACATTTATTTAAAATTTTAAAGTTCCTAACATTAACTAATATAATAACATGATTCTTTCAATTCGATATAAAAATTCTTTCAAAAAAATAATATAATAAAAAAATAAAAATAATGAGCCAAGGATTTAATGGTCGATTAGTCAAATTGTTATCTCTAATAATTTTTACACATTTTTCTAAATAAATTTATTAAAAATAAAAAATGTCTGGTAGGTTACAGGGTCTATGGTGTGGGTCTAACCTAACTCGCACTCGCTCTGGACCCACGGCGGGTCAGAAAATGTTACCCCATACTCTTTCTTTTGCCCCGATTAAGCGCGACGAGTCAATCATATTAGATGTATGTCTCTACGAATTTATAGATTGATTGGTCAAATTGTCATCTCTAATTATTTGACTGTTAATTATTACAACTTTATATAAGTTGGACGTGTGAATTTGTACGATGAGTTTGGAGGAGACCAGAATTATGAACTCAGACATTTTACTACGAATATTCCATGGTAAATTGTAATTCGCATATCAATTCGTAATTTAGATACAATGTAACTGGTATATTGTACTTTATTTATAAAATAATACATACACTCACACGTCAATTTTGATATGAATGTATACTATAACTCTACCCGTGCAATACATGGGTGAAAAAAATCTAGTAATCTTAATTAAAAGTCACATAAGGGAAGAACAATTCATAGTAATCCAACCAATAGTAAGTTGACAATGTGTTGATATCAAATTTACATCAATATGACATAAAAAAATGATAAAAAGCTTGTCATTATATAAAGACATCCCTAATAAATACATTGCATTTATATAATTCCTTTTAATTTCATAGAATATCGCAATTAGTCATCAAAATGTAGCTTGTAACTATACCAATCTTTTGACAAAAAATAAAAAATAAAAGTAATAATCAAATATAGAATAATTTCTTTTAAGTATTTTTTTCCCAAAGAATTCACTTTGTACATGTAATCATCAATGCATATAACAATTTTCTATCTAAACAAAATTACATCCCCATATTAATTTTAATCTTGTCTTATGATTAATAATTATTCTCAATTTCCTTTTAGCAAGATTTATTAATTTTCCTTTCTAATGTTTTAAATTTGTTATCCAACTTAAATGGTGTGATATCCAAATTTATCCTTTCATCATAATAAATATTGATAAGTAATCGTTTCAATTTACGTCTAAGAAAAATCCTACATGGTGCACTATGTAATTTCCTGGCAAGACAAATATCAATATAAGAAACAGTTTTAATTCAATGATGAGTTTTTTAATCTATTTCAATTCTTATTGGGACAGTAAACTAATTTCCGTGAAGTTATTTAATTACAAATGACCCAAGAATATACAAACAAAAAAGAATAAAATGAAAGGTCATATCAATTATCCCTAATTTGATGAGTTTTAAATAAGGTAAAAGTCTATGAAATCAGGTCTCTCAATATATTAAGAGCCCAATTTGCATCAATTAGTAGATGACATAAGATGTGACATCATTTTGCATTTAGGCGGGAAAGATTAAAAATTGAGCTTGTAACGCCAAATAAATCAATTCAATTGTGCCAGACAAACCCTTGTTTAATATATATATATATATATGATGTTTTGAAAGATACCATACTGTCATGTAGTCTTGATCTATTATATAGTGCTATATGACTATGTGGAGTGCGTCGGGACATGACACATGGAAAACCACAATTATATGGCCTATCTCAATATACACTATATAACTATGTAATACTATACATATAGTGTTAGAATATTTTTATACTTTCATGTGTTAATTTTGATAAAATTTTTATTTATCTTTTTCTTCAAATAACACAACTCAATACGCTTGGTGCAGTCGGCAACATTTCTTCGTTAAATTCTAGGAAGGAACACCCATGACACGGCACTTCTAAAAATCATCGGACGACATTCGTATTTTCGTTTTCCGTTGGTTAAACAGCTTAAATACTTTTATCTTTTATACACAAAAATTCCAGTTCATTTCTTTAGAGAATTAAAGAAGAGACAACAGGAAGTAAAAAATGGATTTTGCTTCGAGAATCTCACAACTTTCCACTATTATACCCAAGATTTGCCCATCACTTTGTGATTCCCAGAAAATTTCATGGATGTACCCAAAACCCTTCTCCAGAAGTCACCCAAACGTCAAGGGTTCTTGTTCTTCTTACCCACGGGTCAGTAATAGATTTCGTATTTTGGTTCCTGTTTATTATTGTTGGTCTTCTTAAATCCAAGGCCTTCTGGGTTTTGATTTATTTCAGTGTATATTATAATATTATTTTTGGGAATTTTCAAATTAACATTGGCCAGTTTGCTGGTAATTTGAATTTTCGGTTTATGATAATCCATTTAAAGGTTATTGATTGTTGAATGTGCTAATAAAGCAGGTTGAGCTAGATATAAGCATGTAAATTAACAAATTATTATGAAAAATAAAATAAATAGTGATTCTTCCATGAAAAAATTGATTTTGATGAAACCGATGAATACTATTATCAATTATTGCACTGTAGATTACATAATTTGGTATAGAAACAAAGAAAACTGAAACATTAAAATGCTTTTAATGAATTAAATTCATCAATATTACAGCTAGTTGACTAACATATCTGGTTTAAGATTAGTTTGAGATGAATTAGGCATTCATCCAAAAAGTAGGCTGCTTGTCAATTAAATTTTTGAGTCTGCATAATTGAGCATTTATCAAGAACTGAGTCAATACTTTGTCATAAGAGGGGTGGAAAGTGCCATTTTGTATTCAGCACTTTTGTTAATTGCCAAACACACTTCTTATTATCCACTATATAAACACATTAAGAGAGAGAAAAAAGGCAGATTGGAAAAATATCAGAATATGACCCCTCGTTCTCTCCTCGGGTTCTTCTCTTCCTCGTCTCAAATCTATAATTTCTGCTCCTCGTCCCTCAACTCTTCTTCTTCTGTTCTCATCTAAGTCTCACTTTCTATGTAATTTCAGTTCATACCTGCAATGTATAGCTGGGTAATGCAATATAAGTTGCTATGTCGAGAATTTTGTTTGAACTGCTGAATTAAATTAGCTTAATTTAGTTGTTGGTGGTGACAGTATGAATGTTAGTGCTGGTTGAATTTGTTGTTTTGTGGATTTCCTTCTCAGATTTATATTCACATGTTATATCCTATTTTGCCTTTGAGTTTACTCGATTATAGTTGAGAATATTTGTTTTTCAATTGATTTCTAGTGTTTTGGTGTTTCGAATTTTGGTTGTGTTGTTGTTGTTGGAGTGCTGATTCATGACAAATAGTATGAGAGCGGACCGAGATCTGGGTGTGGAAATGAATCGGAAGAGCACACGTCAAAAGATTATATAAGATGTTCATATTTCTTCATAAGCTCTGTAACTATATGATTTCGAGTCATTTCCAAATCTGGTGTGGAAATGAGTCAAAATCATACAGTTAAAGAGATTATATAACATGTTCATACTTCTTCATAAGCTGTTTAACTGTATGATTTCGAGTCATTTCCACACCCAGATCTCGGTTCGTTCTGATACCACTTGTCATGAATCAGCTCTCTAACAATAACACAACCAAAATTCCAAACACCAAAACACTAGAAATCAATTGAAAAACAAATATTCCCAACTATAATCGAGTAAACTCAATGGCAAAGTAGGATATAACATGTGAATATAAATCTGAGAAGGAAATCCACAAACCAACAAATTCAACCAGCACTAACATTTATACCGTCACCACCAACAACTGAGTTAAGCTAATAATCAAACAAACTAATTCAGCAGTTCAAATATAATTCTCGACATAGCAACTTATATTGCATTACCCAACTATGCATTGCAGATATTGACTGAAATTACATAGAAAATGAGACTTAGATGAGAACAGAAGAAGAAGAGTCGAGGGACGAGGAGCAGAAATTATAGATTTAAGATGAGGAAGAGAAGAACCCGAGGAGACAACGAGGGGTCTGATTCTAATAGTTTTCCAATCTGCCTCTTTTCTCTCCCTTAACATGTTTATATAGTGGATAATAAGAAGTGTGTTTGGCAATTGCTAAATACCAAATGGCACTTTCCACCCCTCTCATGACATACTTTTGGGGTTTCCTCGATTAGGACTGTGAGTTCGGGTTCTGCGTTTGAAGGTACCGAAACCAAACCTATTTTTTTTGGGTTTGGAATTGTAAATGACAAGCCCATCTCGTCCGAGTTTTGGCCCGGGTTTGGTTAATAGTTCGGCTTTGTAATTTTTTTTTTTTTTTTTAAAGGTTAGATGGAAAAAACAGCATACTAAATGAGGAACCAGCTTTCAAATTATTTTAAAAAATGCGAATGAAATGCTAAAACTAGCTTTGATGGCTTGAATCTGTTGGTGGCTATTGGCTTGGAGAATCTATTGTTCACGCTATGTAGGCTGCTTGCACTAGAAACATTCAGTCACTAGACTCACAACTGACCTATGAGTCTTAAAAGGCTTTCTTTGTCTGTGGCCTGACAATCGAGAGAAGAGTAAGATTGACTATGTTTGCCGTCCAATGATGCAGAGTATGTAGATAGCATAAGAGAACTGAGAGTGAGAGGCTAGAGAACTCAGAAGATGAGTGAAACTTAAATGGAAATTATGGCATACTTGGATTGGACCGATTCAATTTTTTATTTTGTTTGATATATTGGAGTTTTTGGTTTTTTGGTATTTAGGCCCAAACTTTGGCTATCAAATTGAAATCCCCCACAGCCCTTAATGTAATATCAATTGGAATGGCTTAGTAGCTTTTTTCAAGGTGAAACCTAAGAACTCGACCAACGAAAACCGATTCCGACCAACGAAAACCGATTCTTTTGGCGCAACAACTGGGCTGGACCCGGCTGGATCGGGAGTGACCCAATCCGGTTTTTTACTTACCCCTATTCTCGATTTTGATGTGCTCGTTGTGATAACTTACCAGCATCCAATTTAATTAGGGGGAAATGGTTAATATGTTTATAATAGATCCATCATTCTGCTGTAACACTAGTGCCAAAGAAAAGATGAAAACTTTTATTAAAGTCATAGCACACCATTGATTTCATAACAAATCTTTTTCTAAATTTTGTTAAGTAGATGCATTTGACTGATGATGTCCGAGCTAGTGAAATCTTCTGCAAAAAAATGGAAATTTTACCTCTTTATTTCCTCCTCCCCATGACCCTCTCAAGTATGGCTGGATAGCAGCAGAAAATTCTTCCCATTTATAGTTGCTTTTTTTATAGAAAGGATTCTTGAGTTGCAAATAATTGAAAAGCAAGAATAGCATGTTTTGATGCCATGCAAACACATTTACGAGTTATAACCTGTGTGTGTTTGCATACATTTTCATGTTGATATTGACGGAGAACAGGATACTGTGGTCTACTCGGATGTGCAACTTGCTTACTCTGGGCTTTTCACTAGGAAGCTGACCTTGAGTCAATAACTCTAATTGCAGCTATTATATAAGAAGGATGGAGATTTTGGGACAGTATTTGCTATTGGTATCTGAGTTCTTTTAATATCTAAGTACATTATGTTGCAAGATGCAGCAATTTAGACTTACTTTCAGCAGAAAGAAAAACAAACTGGACAAAGCTGAAATATGAATGCGAAAAACTCATGATTTTTGAAGATGGAGATTTTAGATTAGGAGCCATATAGAATTTGTAAATCTCAAATGTTGGACTTCATCTGTGTATATATGTTTGCTTTGTGTGTCTTCCACTTTGCATTGTTGAAGTGTATTGATCGGTTGCCCCTTTTGGAATAGACTGAGAGATGAAGGTATAGAACTCAGTTATCCTTGTATCTTTATAGTACTGAAAAAATGATTTGATAGGCTATTGGTATGATAGATGCAATTTCCATCTGCATTTGTGCAGATAGTCCATGTTTAGTTGTATTGAAAATTATGGTTGGAAGATAAGATTGATGAGAGGATATATTATGATGTCACAGGCGATGTCAAGTTCTCTTGGGAATGTTAGTAGACGAAGCAACCTTGAATCACTTTTTTGTTACGATAAGCCTATTCCAGAGGAGATAATTGAAAAGCCCATTGGGTTGTCATTGGCTCCGAAAGATGTTGGAGATAACCCCCATTGCCCAAGTTGTCAAGCTAAAGGAGCGGTTCTTTGCACCACTTGCTCTGGTTCAGGCTTATATGTGGATTCTATTTTGGAGAGTCAGGGAATCATTGTGAAAGTACGGTGTCTAGGTAATGATTTTAATCTGATTTTTATTTGTTTGATTCTCTTTTTCAAATTCAAATTATAATTTTACTACCATTGATTTGACAACTACTCAATTACAATAACATATTTTAGTTCTTCATTAAATCCCCCCCCCCCAACACCTTTTTACCTCGTTATAATTTCCTCCTTATATGGATCCCATGTAAAATCAATATGGGCAAGGTATTAAAGATTGTAACGGGCTGCGTAGAATATTTACCAATTGCGTTTTAACAAGCAGGTTGCGGAGGAACCGGTAATACTATGTGTTCAGGATGCGGGGGTCGTGGTCACTTTGGTCCTGCTTGACAAAAGGATTTCTCGTTCCTTCTAAAGATTTTATTGCTGCTTACAGCATTCGCATACAGTTTTAAATCTCCAGCTTTTTCAAATATTCGTCTATCCAGAATAAAATCAATCAGAGCAAATAGATTGTAATTGTGCTGGCAAGAATCAATCTAGATCGTCGTCTTATTCATGCAGTTTGTGGGGAATTGAGAAGGCAGGATATTACTGTGTTCGGATGTGGGGTCGAGGTCACAGAGGTCTTGCTCGACAGAATGGTTTGCTCTCCATTTTAGCATTTTTGGTATGAGAATATATCTACTGTGAAAATGCATCTGATGTGATCATATTTGTTACAATATATAAGGCGTTTGATCTTTTAGTGTTTGTTGTGTCATGTAATTGAACTGAACAGCAGAGACCCTCACAAAATTTGCTTGTCCTAGATTTTCTTTTTAATACCAGCCTTAGCAAAGGTGGCCTTTTTCCCCCCCTTTGTGGGTGGGTGTTTTGTTTGGTTGCATTTTTTTTCTTTTTTTTCTTTTTTTAAAGAAACACCTTTCATTTAACTAATACAAAAGGATATCCACAATGGTTTTTTTTTTTTTTTTTTTTTTGGGGGTGGGGGTGGATGTTGAAAAGATTATTTACCATCCATAATGAATACTTCTTCCGTTCTGCAAAGATAATTCAATGCTACCAAACTATTTCGCTAGTTCTAGAAGCCATGTCATGATACTCTTCTATGGAAGATGTACTAATATGAAGTATACACGTTATGAAACTCATAATAGTGGCATAGATTATTTTTCTTTTGTCATTTTTATCGGCCCGTAGAATTTGATGTGACATGCTCGAATACAAACCGAGTAGGCGTCTGAAACCATTTATGGCGCCACATGTCTTATTTTATACACCATTTCCCAAGTTTGATATCCACTTATGAGCAAACTCTTTAATGCTTAGCAAAACATGCCTAGCTATTTTAATACCAATTTGTTGCTTAATTTAATTGGCAATTTCAGTAGATCACTGCAGATTCTCCTTGTCACTTGGGTACCTGATCTTGTAAGATTTTCTGCAATAATTTTTTCCCATGTACACTGTAAGTATCTATAGTTTTTATAATAATAAAATAAAGCTCTAGTTGAAGTTAAAGATGCCAATTCCCATGCTCAACATTAAAACGTCAATCAACTTTGATTATATTGCATTGTTAGTTGTCACGTCATCAGTGTAACAAAAATTCTCGTCATTAAAAAAATTGAACGAAAGCGGAAAGAACAAACCGCCCGAACCTGCCCGACTCCTTTGCCATCATTCTTAGGATAAGTTAGGCTTCTTTCATTGAAGTATCCCATCCATCACATAACGGTCACTTTATTCAAACATCATTATGAAGTATCTCACCGACTAAGCACTTCAAACGGTCACATTTGCTAAAAATATGGTCAAAAAAATGAATGAATATATAACTTTTTGTCTCTCCCATATTCAGGGTTATGTCGTTCAATTGAATTGAAACCAAAGACAGATAATTCAATATGCCACTTTTACACAATCAAGGGACCATTAATGCACATTAGAAAAAGTGCATCAAATTCCCATGTCAAAATTCCCATTTTTTATTTTTATTTTTTTGTAACGCGGAAAGGTAAATATGATAATAAGAATTAAAACCTAGTCTAGAGGATTTGGTCGGAGAGTGGTGGTAGCCTACGGAAAAAGTTCACTGGGATGGAAGGCATGTCACCACGGAATCTTGGGTGGCGGAGGTAGTAAAACCCGAGTCCTAGCACAAACATCTTGAAGGGTATGGCGTAGAACAATAAGGAAGCAATTAGGCAAAACACGACGAATATGCTGGTGGCTCTAGGGTCCCTCCAATTAAAGAGTGCTTCTAACCGTTCACCTTGTGCGGCGATGTCACCCAAGAGTGTTTGGGCACGCCCGGCTAGAGCGCGTAACCGGTCATAGCGGATACGGACTTGGTCTTGTGCCCGTGCGGTAGGAAAACTATCGAATTCTTCATCAAGTTCGTCAGGGTTCACGGCATCAACTTGAGACAACCTGGGGTCCACCGTGATCCTGACACGTTGGCAGATCCGAAATCTCAATGCTATGATCAAGAAGGCATACATGAACACCGTTGGCAACACAAGGTGTGGGCACAACACAATCGCTACCAACAAGATATGGACCAAAATCGTAGTCGGAGGATGCACCCATGTCTGAATTCCATTGAGCCAACGGGCAACCGTAGCTGCCTTTGACAAGCAACCCACAACACGAAACCAATTGGCCTTGCTCCGTCTCATGCTCCACATATGCGTATCGGAGTCCAACATGAATTGAACTACTTCTTGGCCCAATGCCGGCTCAGATCGAGCTAACCTTGCTGTCACAATTCTCATAGCAGAATGCCTAAGGACGTCTTGTTGGGCTGCACCAAAGGGTCTCACATAGTGCATCCTAGGCAACATTGGATTGGCATAGGCTTGAATTAAACTAATCCAAGAAGAGCAAGAAAACCTCAAAGCTATCTCAATTTCTCCCATTTTCTTCGCCCCGCTAGGAAGCAATACCATTACAGAATATGTGCCGACATACACCCGATTAGTGTCAAGAGTCGAGAGGCGCACACGTAACTTTCCAAGCCTTATGTCCTTCTTCAACCCGGCTTCATCTTGCTTGTACCTTCCGTTATCAAAGACCCCTATAGTCAACACCGTGCACGGATCATAAACATCCCATGTGTATTGCTCATTCCACCGTGGATTAAATCGGTCCAGAATCGTTCGAGTGCGAACCCACTTCGGGCCATATTTAGCCACTACATACGCATCCGTCGTCCCTCGCGTACCGTCCTTGGTTTTCACCGGTAGCAGATTAGTAGCACCTCTAATACCCACTTCAAGCAACCCAATGGCTGGCTTCGACAATTGCTTGGCAGTAGCCCTAACATCACTGGTCACGTGAGCTGCCTCGTCAATCACGTGATACCCCCCTTCCAAACATACTCGAACATGTATTCTTCCACCATAAGGCTTATTATTCTGATCCTCACCAATCAAATTAAACCATCTTGATCTCGGCTCGGATTTGTCGTCTGCCCGCTTGTCTATGGTAGCCACCAGCACTTTAGCACACCCGATTGTTTGCCCGTTCGACACATCCTCCATTGTAATTGTCAAAAATGGCTCAAACGGCTCGGCAGCCACGAAAACAAGATCCTCATTCCACGTCGGGTTAGCAGAGATACTGGATGAGCCGATACTCATTCGGCTTGTTTTGAATAACTGCGCGCCTAGTTGGGCTTTCACATAAAGCTCGGGATTCCGAACCTTAGGCTCGTTGTTGGGACCCAAACCTGTACCAAGCTGTAAATCCTGGGCTTGGATGACCGTTAATCTCAAATACCACAGCTTCGGAGACAAGTAAACCTTCGCTCGGGTTTCCGGTATCAGCCCTCCAGAATCTGACTGCCAAGCCTCCTGAAAAGCCTCGTCAGCCTGTGTTCCAACCCATACCGACAGCATCACGTCATTTCCCAGCAAGCCCGGATTTTGCTCCGCCTCTAAACTGTACCACTGAGGTGCCAAGGGGCTGTCCGGCGGCACTCTTTTAGGCACTTCCTGTAAATCAAACGACACCGTCCCAATACAACTCTCTGAAACGGCATTTTCATTTTCTTTTTCTGGGCTTTTCTTTTGGATCCAAACAGAGACTTCAAGAGAGGATGAATTCAATCCTTCTTTATCGAATGCAAAAACTTGATCCCAATCTTTTTTGGCCGCTTGTGATTTGGTTTTGATGCTGTGAGTGCCGATCACGAGCTTGGCGTAAATTGAAGAATCTGCTTCAGGATTTGATATTTTTGCTTTGGCTACACGAACATACAAAAATGGCATTTGATCCACCAAATCGAAAGCCATCCGCCGATCAGAATTTGATATTTTCTGGAAAAGTTTTGATTCAATATCAATGTTTTTCAGATTTTCTGCAACAACGGGCTTTTCTGGTTTCTGCGTGTCTTTCTGTTGAGCCTGCGCCAATGGTTGATTTTCAACTTCTGCAGATGGCGGCGGAGATGGAGGCACCGCCGTATCTGGTTTCGGAGTCTCCGGTGGCTTTTCCTCCTTTTTAGCTTCTGTTGAATCTGGTTTCTTCTCTTCTTCCTTCTTCTCTTCCGAACCTTCCCCCGCCTTTTTCCCCTCTGCGGCCTTCTCCTCGTCTTTCTTCTCTGCCTCAGCCGGTGGCGGTCCATCAGTCTTCTCCGCCGCCGGCGCCGCCTCCTCTGCCGGCGGAGCGGGCGGCGGCTCCTCGTCCACATACCAAACCTTAAGCCCAATCTCCCCCTTAATTTGCGAGAAAACACTTCTCTTCTCCAACGGATAATAAATCAAGGGCACTTCCGAATCAGATTTCGAAAAAGAAGTTCCAGAGATCTTCACTTTTCCTAGAAAAGTGCTCCTCTTCCCTGTCTTTTTATCATTATACACATTCAGCTCCAACATTTCCGACGCCATTGATTCTACATCATGGACCAAGAACTCAAGCTTCTCATCCCACTGGGGGTTGAGATCCCGAAAAACAGTCTTGGTCCGCCGCCGTTGCCCGTCGAAATCGACGATCACGAAGGCACTGGCCGTGCCCTGCCCGTCTTTCGGCATCAGATTCTTCGCGTTACACACTTCTACAGTGAGCTTTCTGCTTGCCATGGATTGGATTTCTTGAAATGGAAAAGAAACAAATAGATTTCTATCAACGGTGAATTGCTTCCTCTTTGTAATTTCAGTAATGTAATTACACTGCAGAGAGTGAAGAGAGAGAGACTTTGAAAAAGATAAAGTGGGGCTCTGGTGCTATTTATAGGGATGAACTGAAAACTGGAGACTCAGAAAGAAGCGCCCCACCTACAATTCTACAAAATTTCTTTGTGATTGTAGTCCCTAAACTTTGTAGGAGCTTTTATTTTAATCTTTTTTTTTCAAATACTTCATTTTCTTTTTTAAATATTACTACTCCATTTCCAATTTGTTTATTATGAATATAGTTATTTACTTCAAAATTGATAGTTCATATTTGTAATTTAAATTTCAATATATTTGAATAATGATGCATAGTGCATACTTGTCCTTAGGTAAATTAGTTGTTGTCTATGTGATAAATACAATACAAAAGCCAAGACCGACGATGTTTAATGGTAAGTAATTGGATTTCCCACATCCTGGTCTAAGCTTTAATTCCATTCCCTTCGTGATGTTCAAAAAAAAAATGGAAAAGAGATTTATGATTTCTCTATTTTAAGATTAATTTTTAAATGCAGAAATCATTATTATTATTATTATTATTATTTTGCTTTTATTCGATAAAACAAAGACTCGTAAATTTATATGAATGAATACTTGAAAATTACGCACAGTTAGGCGTTAGCCAAATGTATTAAATAATATTCTAAAAATGGAGTTCTTAGGGAAAAAAAATGTAACTATAAATCATCTTACTTCGATATATTGTGAATTTGTGATAGTTGATAGCTTATTTAAATAGTAAAAGAATAAATGAATATAACAATGAGTAAATCTGGTGGCATAACTCGGATTAAAATATGATAAATAAAGCTGAATTAAAAAAATAAATATTTAAAAAAAAGACGAATTAGATCTCATTGTTTTTTAAATTAAATTTAGTACAAAACAATGCATGACCATTTGGCTTAGAAAACTCTTCTAACTCAAGTATTATTAATTAACAACACTTTTTTAACGTATTTATTTATTATCAACTTGTTTGTCCTTAAAAATCTTTAAATAAAATTAAAAAATACATAAAAATGCAGGAAAAACAAAAGGCACGTCAGCAAGTACACGTATGACAAAGTTGCGACACGGGTGTGAAAGATTTGTGATGAAAACTGTGGCATTATTAAACGGTTCGTCTATGGTGTTCGAAGCAGTATCAACAGGAAACGTAGTAGACCCAACAAGGGAAACATCCTACAAAACAAGAAGAAGGTATAGGATCACAACTTCATAAATTCCAGTTGTTTAATATACATTTATGAGGCTTAGTACCTTAGATTTCTACTTTATCAAATTATTAAGAAAAAACAATAAGTATCTTTATACTTATTAATCATATAAACAAGGTAAACTTTTGTTTACTCACAACAACAGATAGTAGCAACTATCAAACTACAAGGTTATATCTTAAATTCACTGAGCAATTAACCAAAAGAGTTTGATTGAGCAACTATGGAAGATAATTTGCTTAATCCATTAAGTCTTCAAGACTTTATTAATGAATTAGTTGGAGATAACCCAGCTAGACGACAGGTTGTAGCTAATCAGCCTAATCCAGGAAGACTCATAGAGTAGACCCATTGTGACTCTACTCTGTTTAACTCATATTATCGTATGGACCTTGAACAATTAGATCAAAAAATTGAGGAAACCATCCAACTCATTAAGAGACTTTGGAGAACTCAACTACATGATTATGTTGCTAAAACAATAGTAAGCTAAAGAGTTACTCAACTACTGAAGAAATGAATTATATGATTAGAGCATATAATGATAGAAAATACTATTACTATGCCTACAGACAGTGGTTGGCTCGTAATGAGTAGTATTGCGAGGTTGAATATCTTATTTCCGCCAAAAAGAAAGAGGTAACCCGCGAGTTGGTATCAGAGCCATGAAAACAGAGGAAACTCATGAAAAAACCATGAGAATGGTAAAAACCCATGAAATTCATGGAAAGAAACAAAAAGAGGCATAAAGGTAAAATTACCCATGCTTTGTAAACCATTGTGTAAACCGTGGACTACTAATAGCATTTCTCATCCCTGTTCGGCTTCCTTTTATATGAATATGAATGGGACATGGTTTTTGGCGTTAAATACCGAAATGCCACCACATCATGATAAACGCATGGTAAAATGTATTTCATGACACACAACTTGTGTGATTGTTCATATTAACGGGAGTTTCTTTCAACTCTCCAGTACATGAAATTCTAGAGTAGTGTCAATTGCATTTACACGTCAGACCTCTAGCAGTATAATATCACCAGACATATTGAGTTGTCCAACCAGAGCACGTCACATAAAACGTCTCTTAGCATAAGCCACTAAACGTTTGGTGATTGAACAAAATTAGAACCCATATTGGTTTCTATTAAAGAAGCAATATAGTAATAAAATGTAAGAAACCACTTGTAGTTTTGTGAGAACCATCGTTTCTTACTTTTGTAATTGTGTTGGCTCCTTAACATGAACCAACATTGACTTTATAGAAACTCCCCTAGACCACTCGGCTGATTGTTCTTGTTCACATCTCATGTTTTTGTGAGGTTCATATAAGCCTTTTTTCCTTGAAATTTTTTTTTTTCCATTTATAGAATTTCTATGTTGAAAATGGAACAGGATGCATGCTAACGGGTCGAATGCAACTTCAAATTGCTTGTTTATCGTAAATGTCATTGTCATGTAATCTTTGCAATGGAAGAGACATGCAAATGTAAGTGAAATTTTTCTAATACCGGTAGTTGGGGTTTTTTTATTTTTTTATTTTTTATGATACTAGTATTATATCGAAACGTGGTTCAATAGAAAATCAAAATATATTACTTGTTCACTCTGCAGCCACATATCCTCACCTACTTCTGCCAAATCGTGATATATACTAGTATTATTATTATAAAGAACTAGTTGCTGGTGCTTGGCATTACAAAATTATTACTCATATGTAATGTAGGCAACCTTGTTTGGGGATATTCATAAATGATCAAAGTGGATTGTTTGCAGACTGTTTAATAGAATCATTGACAAAAACTTCTTCAGTGTACACCATTAAAAAAATAAAAATAGAAAAAGAAAACAACACTGAAACAAAACAAAACTGATACATTCGTTCGATTGAACAATATGCCTTGGTAGAAAAATGATACCTTTTGATTTTACTTCTAATTGTGGTGACTACTCTTGCCGTGTAAACACGCCTATTGACTATTATTAAAAAATTTATAAAGAAATGTTAAAGCATTTTTGGTGTATTTTTAATTTATTTAAGGGTTAATTTCACAAAAGGTCCACAACCTTTGAGATAAGAATCGGTTGGGTCTTCAACTTTTTTTTCACTCTTTTAGGGCCCCAATCTTTTATAAATTCGTATGATAGATCATTTTTGTCACTATTTCTTTAATTTATTATATTTATACTTTTTTTAAAAAATTAAGAAGTTAAGAGGGATAACTGCCATTTTGTTGAAAAATTAAAGGAATAATAACAAAAAAGACCTATCGTGCGCATTTATGAAAGACTAGGGACCTAGGATTATGAAAAAAAGTTGAGGACTCAACCGATTCCTAACTCAAAGTTTAGAGACCTTTTGTGAAATTAACCCTTTATTTAATTAGTTGTAATTGAACGTTCCCCTCTACAACGATAGTAATGTATACTATTTTCTTTCGTTATAAGAAAAATAATTCACTTATCATATTTAGTATATTTTAAATTTTTTATTTTCATAAATGTCTCTAATTAATGTATTTGTTATTATTCCACACATCAACTTCCTATACATTGAAAGTATATTTTCAAACAATATTTAATGCGTCATAAGAGTATATATATAGTATTTTAAAGAAAAGAGTATATATATAGAAAAATACAAGTAGAATTTAATATTTTAATTATATTAATTAATTATAGCTTCTTTAATCTGTATAATAATAACTACCGGATTATATCTTTGTGAGACGTATGAAATATATATAAGTATATATGTTAGCTAGAGAGGCACCAATATCGAGCAATACTTGGCAAACACTAACACAACGAATATACTCTGATTCTAACGTACCAAAAGTTACGTTACTTTCTCGTAAGAGTAAAATTTTATTGATAGGTAAATTTTTAATTCACTTCTATTATTATCAAACAAAACATGGTGAAACTGAAAAGAGCCATTTCTGTTAATTTTATTTATTTATTATTTATTTATATATAAGCAGAGGTTGCTGGGCACACGTGAAGGGAGACATCATGGATCTTCCGATCTGTGGATTTGGATTGTAGTTTTGGGGTTATCTGTTTTTGGAACGGTAAAAATGGTCTGCCACCTGCAATTCTCTGCTAACATGAACGTTGCTTTGTTTTTGGCTTTCATAAATTTTTTCCCCTAATACAAATACATTATAAATTGATTTTCTGAGATCAAGTACTATTTTTATATGTAGTAGTACGGACATGGATAAGTAAGATTCATGTTTTTGATAACACTAGCATTTTCATTTAAAATTCTTTTACCGCTCACTCTTACAAAGACGCAGTTGATGCTGATCATTTTGATATAGGCTGATCACTTTGATATAGGCTGAAGCATAAAAATAAGAAACGTGATCAATGTCTTGTTAATTCTAGATACAGATCGTGACATGATCACTTTTCAATTCACACATTAGCTTTGATAGAACTTGTATAACCCACGATCTTGCTCAGTGTATGACTGTGGATCGCAATTTCGTCTTCACATCATCATCACATGCTAACTGAATTGGATCCAACTATAGATGTACGTTTGATAGTTATGATTGATATCCACCCGGTGATTCATAAGAAATGAAATAGACGAACAAAACTAGATTATTAGATTCTAAAGCCAATAATTGCTTGGACTCCGAGTCTAGATTGAAGAAACTTTTTGAACACTTGTAAATGATATTATTCTTCAGTTAATGAACATAAATGGGCTTCACACAACTACAAAAGAATTTGTAATCTCTTCATTAAAATATGTGGAGTATCATAACAACCATCTATCCAGATTTTAACGACCATCTATCCACATCAAAGGATTTTTCAAAATTATACGATTGGAAGTGACGAACGGGTATTTGTCTTGTAGAACTTTTGCCATAGAGTTGCACGAGCAACAACACGTATACCGTATTTGAGCTTTGAAACCAACTAATGTAAGCGAAAATGTAAAAAACAATAAACACGTTCAATGCTTATTTGTTTTTCAAATATATATATATATATATAA
Source organism: Nyctanthes arbor-tristis (assembly GCA_963692815.1). Classification (NCBI taxonomy): domain Eukaryota; kingdom Viridiplantae; phylum Streptophyta; class Magnoliopsida; order Lamiales; family Oleaceae; genus Nyctanthes; species Nyctanthes arbor-tristis. The sequence goes on along the minus strand of CAVNYN010214046.1, from coordinate 3,742 downwards.
TTATAAATATTTCAGAAAAAGAAGATAAATATATTTAATTTACAATGTGTTTGGCAACTCACATATATTATAATCTGCGACGTAGTGTTATTTTATTGGTTGTTTTTTGTAAAAAGTAAATAATTGCTGCTTGACTTTACTTTTTGACTTTTTAAAAAAAGTGAAACCAATGAAATGATGCGTGTGGCATATTATAATCCCGATTATAATCTATGTGAGTTGCCAAACACATTATTAATATATTTATTAGCATCTTCACCAAACCGTAGTGCTGAATTTGATGTTGGAGATTCGTTTAGATGATGTTGACTATCAGTTGCCATACTATGTGATCGATATTGATCTTTTTCATTCAAAGCTAATTGTGCTTTGGCAATTCTGAAAGATTAATCGCTGTGCATGGCACGTAAAAAAACCCAGTCATGTATATTAATATCTTTAAAGTTAAACATATGTTCCATCACATGACAATGGTGAGTCTAGCGATGTGACTGCAGCCTCAATCCCGTATCGTTTGGGTAAAGAAAATGAGATCAGTTTATAAGTTAAGAGACCCACTCCAACTGGTATGAGATTTTTTGGGTGAAAGCCAAATAGCAAAACCGTGCAAGTTAGACCCAAGTCGAATATGCCAAAGTGGATTGGGTGTGGCAACGAGTATGTTGGGTCCCTTTAAATGACCGTAATATCGAATGAGGTTTTACCTTCTATTTTAAGTTTTGATTTAAATTAAACGGTAAGTAACCGTGTAGATTATAATTATTTGTGATAATTATTATCAGTAATTGCCTTTTTGCAATGTAAGGTAATATGGACACTGTAACAATAACTGTGTCAACTAGAAAGTTTATATGCATGCATAATGAGCATATACAAGGACTTGTTTATTTGTTTGCTTAATTATTTATTTATTTATTTATTTATTTATCAAGAACTATTATTTTTTGTCCAATTTAAAGTTTTGAAACATCTAAATGGATCTTTTCACCCAAAAAAAATAATAAATCTAAATAGATCAAAGATTTCTAAAGCGCCACAATTTATTCATTTACTTTTTTTGAAGAGGAATGTTATTTATTTATTGCATTACAACATTGGGGATTTCCTTCCCACTCAAGAAGGCATGACAAAGAACGAGCTACCCTCGCTAATAGATGAGCAACTTGGTTCGCAGACCTACGGATACCAAAAAAAAAAAAAAACATTTTTGTTTTCACTACAATGATTCCAACAATCGCCAATAACATGTCCAAAATGTGCGATGGAGGAATTGTTGAGAGCTTTGTGCACCACCTGGGCATGCATCTCCACATAAATGTGACTCAACCTCCACTCTTTTATCCAATTGAGAGCCTTCCAATTTTCTGAAGTCGAAAATTAAATCGAGTCAACAATGAAAAATATATCACACCAATTTTTTTTAAATGCACCACATTTTTTATTACAATGAAAATTCTTAAGTTTGTTCTTTATGCATTATTATGCCTCCTAATTTTTTTGTTGCTTTATTTGATTTGATTTGATTTGATTATTTACTACTTAGAATTTCTTAGTTTTAAATGATGACTTTCATTCAAAGATTTCTTTAGCACTTATGTGTGCATGCGTCTGGTACCATTGACAATGCCACATTTTTTTTAATTATATCATTTTGCATAATTGTATTATTATATTAAAAATGATCTAACACTATATATATGTACCATATCGTCACGTGGCGTGCATTGAAACATGTTATATAGTTATATAACACCATATGATACCAAGCCATATACTTCTTTTACTTATTGCCGACCGTAAAAGAGACTTTTCTCCCATACTCAACCAAAAATTTAATAAATGGTTATTTGTCTTTCCTCCTCCTATAACGACCCGACCTTATTTTATAAAATGACATGATAATATAAATGATCATTGATGAGAACTAAATGAAAACAAAAGAAATAGAAAGAAATGATATAAGAAAATTTTGGGATAAGCCTTAGGTCTCGACAGTCCAAAACATTGCTTGAGACCTGCCTAATTTCTAGAAAAACAATACAGTTTGAGAAACGATTTTCGAGGCTAATTTCCAAATACCTTAGACGAGAATCTGAAAATGATTATCACACCAAAGTTAGACTTCTATATGGATAATATAAGAAGAACCTTATTCTTTGTAAAAATAAATATTCTATCATCCTCTGCTCATTGTGCAAAAATTTCCACATGAGATATGTTTGTTTGGGGGTTGATGAATTTAAAGATGGATTCCAAATTAATTAATTATATGGAAAACCAGATTCAGTGAACTCACTGATCACCTCACTCTAAATAATCATTTGCTTAAAAGCATAGTCTCCTTCATTATCCAATTCACGAATGCTACCTTATTAAGTTCTCATGTCTTGAATACACATGGACAAGAAACCCTAAACTATCCAACTCATTCTAGTATAAGACATGAGGCAAAACTGTGGGCAAAACAACAATTATCCTTCGATAAATACCTGCAACAACTAGAAAGTAAACCCTCCCCACCCCAAAAAAAGTTAGTAACTGAAAAGGACAAGTGAAGAGGGAGCAAAAATGGGAGATTTGGAAGATACTATCTAAAGGAGGTAAGGCATTGGATTCTTTCTATTGATAATATTCGCCTTTAGAACAGTAGGATCAGAAGTGAAAATGACTTGTCGTGCTTTGAAAATTCAAAAGAGATCACTGAAATTTTCTAGAATAAACTATTACAGAATCTAGCGTTGAGACCTTCTGAAATTCTGGTCTCAACACCGAGACGGACATAACACAGGTTTAATTATGTTTTAAATGTTTATGAATGTAGGTGAATCTTTGATCGTGTAAGCACAATAACAATGAGTAGTATCTAACTTTTCAAGAAATTTTCATGAAAAATATATGTTTTTATGACATATGCTTTTCTTGAATGAAGAAAGATTATGTTACATATGTGGAATTACTTCACTATGATTATGATGAAAGCTAGCTATGTCTTGGTTTAGGGTTTCTCGTCCATGTGTGTTCAAGACATGAGAACTGAACGAGGTGGCATTCGTGAATTGGACAATGAAGGAGACTATGTTTTTAAGTAAATGATTGCCTAGAGATAGGTGATCATTGAATTCACTGAATCTGGTTTTCCATGCAATTAATTAATTTGGAATCCATCTTTAAATCCATCAACCCCTAAAACAAGACATATCTCATGGGGACATTTTTGCACAATGATTTGAGGGCAATAGAATAATTATTTTTACAAAGAATGAGGTTCTTCTTATGGTATCCATATAACTTTGGTATAATAATCATTTTCAGATTCATGTCCTAGGTATTTGCAAATTAGCCTTGAGAAGCGTTATACTAGTTTAAAATATTTAAGGACTTAAATATTTATTTATTTGACTTAATTTCAGTTGACCATTAATAATTTGATGTTTACTCATATTTATTCATTCGCTCTAGACTTAAGCAATATTTTCCTTCGCCTCTTCCGGCATCTCAATCTTATGATTGAATTCACCACATAGAGTTATACTAGTTTAAAATATTTTTTTAAGGAATTATTGAATTTTTTTTTTTTTTTAAGGAACTTCTAACTTATTATGTTTTATTATTTTAGAAGAAAACCAATGGCAATGGATTACCCATTCTAGCCCAAAACCAATGCCCAAAATGTGTCAACATTCTAAAGCCCACGATAGTGCTGCCGCTCCTGGCCCATACACACGATGACAGATTCTCTTCC
>CAVNYN010214038.1:0-21137 GCA_963692815.1 Nyctanthes arbor-tristis | reverse complement strand
TTAGTGAGTCTAGCACCTTGAATAGTTTTCTTGTAACTCTTCGTGGTTTGTTCGAAGGGTAGAAAATTAGGTGTGGTAAAACTCGGGGTGATTTTCTCCGTGTCACTTGGGTCGGGTCAGAGAGTCTTGTGAAGAAAAATAGTAGTCTAGCGTCTTATGATTTCTTTAATTCTTCGCGGGTTAGGCAAAGGGTAGAAATTGGTAGATGCGATAAAGCTTGTTATATTTTTCTTGTTGTACTTGGGGGATGGGTTTTGGCGAGTGAAAATTCTATATGGTTGTAGCGACTTTAATCATATAGTGGAAAGCTTTGACAGTCCGTTAAATTCGTCTTCGTGTTTTATTTTTCTTGTCTCAATTAAATTCCTTGAACAACGATCATGCGGGCGTAATCGGGGAATTTACATTAATTCCCAACACTCTGGTGTGGTGGAGCTTCCACCTATTTCCAATATGAAGTAATGAAATGGAGGAAATGGAAGCACAAAGCAAAATATTTTTCTAGATTTTCTCCTAGGCTGTGCACAAATCCCAATTCATTAGTCACATTCTTCTACAAAAATAAAGAAAATCAGTGATTTTTGAGGATAGAATCATTTGAGCGGGTGGACTCTTGATTTCTCTGCACTTTTTATCAAGCTTTTTTAAGATTAAAAACATGGTATATGAATCCGCTAAACCAACCCGAACCAAACAAATCCAAACCGTACAATAATGGTTCGGGTTGGTTTCAAATAATTCTCAAACCGTCAAAAGTGGGTTGGGTTGGTTTATACACAAAACAGGTCTAACCTAACCCATTGCCTAGCCCTACTTGGCTAGCCGCCTAACTGAGTAGATTACCTGACTGGGTAGGTTGTCACACCTCATTGCTTGTCGATTTTTCTTAATAAGTGGATTGTTTTTTATGGATGAACACTTTAGATGATAATTCATGTTTACAACGTGGAACGAGACAAACTCACTAATTGGTTGATTTCCACATAGTGTTAAGTTCCAAAGTAACTTTATAACCAAATTTATCACGTTATTAAATCAAATCTAAACTTTTACGAACTTCTTTTCTTTTCTTATCTTATGATTAGCATAGAAAATAAAATCAGATATCTATCTTTTACTTTTGTTTACTACACAACCATATTAAAATTGGCATAAAAGGACAAACGATATTACTAAACTTACTTTATTATTAACTTGCCGATTTTTGTGGTTGGGAGGCCTTTACATGGAAAATAGGCTCCCAATTCATATAAAAGTCATTCTTTATGGTACACACTAAGTTTATTCTACTATCATATTGCCATATTAAGTGAAAAATATAGGTTTATCTACCATAAACTTGTCGTGATAAAGGTGAGCGTGAGTGTAGACACAATATACATTAAGCTCATAGGTGGTGCCCAAGTACATAAGAAATTTTGGGGCATCTTCATAGTATCCCCACAAATCCGTCTCTATTACTTGTGATATCGGACTCCCACTTGAGTTTTCGCTCCACGTTTCTGCTTGCCTTTCAAACACCTTTAGAATGAACATCTACAAAAATTAATTAAACATTGAGTGAGTACTAGGTACCCCGTGAGTAACATAATGTTTCGGTTTGCGACAAGATTTCAATAAAAATCATTTTACAATTACAAGTTCAATAAGTAAAAGATACACAAATCTTTTCAAATGCATATAATATCATTCAAATGCCAAATTGCTCATGGCAATACAATGATATGTGGATCCACAATAACTCCGGTTGACCCTTACCGAAGTTTCAGAGAACATTATCAATCAAAACAGACACCATACTAATCATTCTTATCCTGGGGTCATACAATAGGTCATATCATGGGAACAATTCAAAGTCATTCATTACAGAATGGGTAGGGCAATACTAGTGAAGTGTATGCAAGAAAACATTCCATTTCTTATCATTACAAGACATCAAATAATCATTCTTTTCATAAAGTGATGGCATGCCAATGGAAACCAAGACATTAGTTACTCACCTTGTTCTTGTCCCCTTTTTAAGGATTAGTGGATGTCTAGACGTGGCCCAAATACCTCCAAATCTTTGGATATTCCTCAAGTAAAGTAGCTTTCCAAGTAGGGTCTTATATGTATATGAAGAAAGGCTTATTTTGAAGAGAAATGATATGTTTTTGAAGACTTCTTAAGGGTGTTCTAAGCTCCCCTCCATTTATGGACGAATTTTCCCCAATTATTTTCTAAAAGTCTTTGGATTCCACCAATGAAAGGGCTCCCAATTGTCACTAATGCATTAATACTTAGCCAATAGAAATATGTCCAATTGTACATTCATGAGAATTCTTGTTTTTTTTTTAAATGCCAAGTGTTCTCTCATTCATCCATGTGAGTAAATCCAATAGCCCAAACATTCTCTAGATTTTTCTACCTTTCACTTAATGAACCCTTCAACTTAATACATTTTATAATTAAGTCATTGGCTTTTTAACTATACTATTATACTATCACATTTTTATTTAAGCATTTCTTTGGCCTCACACTTATCACCTGATTAGCCTTGGTCCTTCTTTTGGTAACATTATCAACCAATGAACATAGTTCAAGAAATCGTTTTTCAACATCATTAAAGCATAAAAGAATGTTACCAAATTCCTATCAAATATCACGGCTAATTAGCCGATTACAAAGATGTTTTCAAATTATTATAGCATGTTTTATAAAATTACTCACACAATCCTTATAGTAAATCATTATTCGAGGTTCAAGTCAAAAGAAAATTTTTCAAATTTTCGCAGAGTGTTACACAAGTAATTAGTTTGGCCGGCCAAGACATATTACGTCGCTGGCCATGCATTTCACCTGACTGGCTAGGTAAAAGTATGGCTGGCCAAGTAGATGCTTAGCCGCCTAACATTTTCCAGGTAATTATCTGGCTAGCCGAGTGCTACAAGGTGGTTGGCCAGGTATTAAGCTTGACTAGCTACTTTTGAAAGAAAATTTGCATAGAAGGCTTCCGTGTTAAGCGATTTTCTTCATAATATTAATTATCCTAATTTCTAACTATTTATAGTTTCCCTTAAGGGGTAACATGCAATTAAACGTTCGTTTAATTGCATCTTTACCCTAAAGTAAACTTTGCAATTATCCTTAATAGATAATCATTATCTATTTATTCTTAATAAAATCGAGTATAGCATTTTATTCTATTCTTAAAAATTATAGAAAAATCTTAAGAAACATAAATGAAATTTTGGGGCGTTACATTCTTCACATTAATTTAGATGGAGTTAATTATTTTGAAATATCACTAAACTTTAAAAAAAAATACCTAACTTGTCATTATACTTTAAAACATACTTTAAATGCGATTAAACTTTTTAAAAAGTTGTCTCTGAAACCACACTTAACTTTAAAATTCACTTCACTTGCCACTAAACTAATGAAGAACTTACCCCATTTGCCACTCAGTCAGTACTGGGTTAAAAATTAATAAAGCAAAAATATTATTAATGAATTTTACTATGTGCCAGTTTTAGGAATTAATATATGATACAATACAATCAATGAATTAATTATCCGAAATGACACTATATTTTCAAAAAGTTATCTCGCGTGCAATTGTACTTCAAAAATCACCCCATATGTCATTGAACTTGTAAAAGTGTTTTGTTTACCACATGACATCTTGACTGTTATTTTTTTAACTGAGTATTGACACAGAGGCAAACCAGATAACACTCAATGGCATGTGAGATAACGTTTCATAAGTAAAGTGGCATGTCGGGTAATTACATTTGTTGCACCATTATTCTTTATAGAAATGTATATTCGATATTCGACAGCCGCTTTATGATATATACCTGATCATATATATATCGAACAAATAATCAACAACATTAGCTTTACAAAACTTGATAACTTTTTTTTAATATTTATATGTAACATATTATTATGTAGCCGTCGCTTCAAAAAGTAGAAAACTTAAAAAGGAGAGGAAGGGGAAAAAAAGATGGAGAAAGAGGTAATTTTCTATCTTCATCACTATCCTACACATCTACAGCAGCTTATAGTAGCCTACAACAGCACGCTCTGCTGCATCTTTAGATTTTGTAGAACAAAATAGATTTAAAACATTGGTATTATTTTTTACATTTCGATAGGAAGTTATGCACTTCATTTAAGTAAAAAGTTGATGGAAGCTCTTCTCATTATAAACTTATGTAAAACTATATTACCATCCACATTCTACATTGCCAAGTTGTAATGGGTAATCAATAAATGCATTTGAGAACATAATTTACACTACTAGCATACTCCAAATAAAGTTTCGCAAAGGCAAACGACCGAGTCTAGAATAATTCATACTATTGACATTAAACACCCAATGTGGTCGTCTAATATTGAAGATACATTTCTAATATAAAACAATGCTACAACAAATTAATTACCCGAAATTCTACTATATTTATAAAAAATTATCTAATATGCCATTGTACTTTATAAAACTTTCTTCATATACACCTGAACTTGTGAAAATACTATCTCATTTGCCACTTCCTCAACACCCGGTTAAAAAATAATGGTTAAGATGCCATGTAGTAAATTCCATTAGCCGTGTCATCAAGTACGTTACATTTTTAATTGGTTATTGACTGAGCGGAAAATGGGATAACACTTTTACAAGTTCAGTGGCATATGTAGTGAGTTTTAAAGTACAATGACATCGAGATAACTTTCTACAAGTACAATGGTATTTCAGGTAGTTAACTATGCAATCAATTGATAAGTTCCCAATTAAAAAAATGCCAATTTAAGAAGTGTAATAGCAAATCGAATAAGATTTTGATAAGCTCAAAATAGTAAGTAGGATAATTCTAAAAATATAATGATGGATCAAATGAATTTTGAGAAGTGCAGTGGTATTAGAGATATGTTTTAAAGTATAGTGACATATGAGACCATTTTGGTAAAGTTTAGTAGTATTTGAAATAATTAACTCATTTAGATAAGTGTATCAAGTATTTTAATTGAATCAATCTGATTTGAATTGTCCCCTAAATATTTGATAGAATAAATATTATTTGGAAAGATACATTCGATAGGTGCTTATTAGATTGTTTAATTTCTCCATACTAGTGTTTTTGTATGTTTTATTATAATAAAATATTTATTTATGTTTAGTTTGTTTATTTGTCATAGCACCAAGGAAAAAATTAAAAAGAATCAAGTTTGGGTGTATTTTGCAAGAGTTTTGAAACTCCGGGACCAAGATGTCGGACAACAAAACATGAAGGGCCAAAAAGAAAGAAAAATGAGAAGAAGGCTGGTGCGGCCGCACTGACCACCAGTGTGCTTGCACCAGTGTGAAAATTCTTGTAGAAAAGGTAGTACCAAAGGAGAATTTTCCAGCAGAATGCCCAGTGTGGCCGCACTACCAGTTTGGTGCAGCCGCACCCCCTCTTTTGTGCGGGAACTTTTTGCTTTCCTGGTTTTTCTAGAATTCTTGTACACGGATTTTTCTCTCTTTTTTTTAGAGTTTTTAGACCTTATATAAAAGGGTCATGCCTTAGACTTAGATGTACAATAATTTACTTTTACAACAAAGACAAGTTTGGAGGAAGATTTTCCTGAGTGAGCCCTTAAGACAACTTCTTTCTTTTTCCAAGTCAATGGAATGTTGTTGCTAATTTTTTTTTTAATGAATCGATTTTAGTAACATAGTTTTTTACTCTTTTGTGAAATTGCTTGTATCATTCTATTATCTATATTTATGAATATTAATTGTTTTACCTACTTTAGGCCTACTACATTGAAAAATTGATTTTCTATTGCTGAAGTTGGGGTTTCAATCTGTAATTGTTGTTTCTCCTAAATCTCAAGTAGTGACTAATTATTGTTAATCATTAGAGATAACACAATCTAAGTTAAATAAATCGAGCTTGTGAATTTATTGCTTACATTAGCTTATTTTCCTCATTCTTCATTCAATCGTTGTTTTAAATCTAGAGAGCTTATTCTAGGTTGTTTAAACGGTTAGATCAAATTTAAGAGGTTGTTTCAATTTGATGCACTTAACGGAAAATTTAGGTAGCAGAGCTTATTGTTAACTAGAGTTAATAGTTTTACAAGAAAGTAGGAACAACATTGCTATTGATTACTATCTTTTATGTGAAAAGCACAACTGAAACGAGCACTGGAATTAACGTTCATGTTTCTATCTTCTTACTTATATTTGTGAATGTTTGTTATTTGCTTTCTTCTTTGATACTTATTAATTTTAGTTCAATCTCATAAAAACCCTCTTTTTATTAGTTGACAGAAATACTTTGAATTATCTAACATTCTCTGTGGGTTCGACCCCTTACTATTCGCTTCTACAAAAGTTTTAAAATTTAATGGACGTGTGCTCTTCCGATCTTTATTATTTTAGCGCATCTAATACGCAACCAATATCACATCATATCAATTAAATTTTATTTGTACTATATTTATTCTAGCCAAAACTGTCTAGGTGAAGATGATTTTAGATTTTTTCTTACATGTTAAGTAAATTATGTGGTAAATTGTATACTGGATGTACATCTTATTTTATGCTAGATGTATTTTCTAATTTGGATTAAACTTTTTTTCATTTTAGCTGATTTGCTAATTTTTATTTATTTTCTATATATTTTAAATCAAGTGGTTATTAGGTTACTTTTTTTGTATATAATAAATATCGATAAATATAGTAATGTTTCAAAGTTTGTATGGTAACAGAGAAAAAAATGTTTGATTCCTCGAGATCTAAGAATGACAAATGAGCCAAGCCAGGTTGGGATTGGGTATACTATACCCGTTACCCCTACCCATCAAATATTTTTTGCCTTATCCCCGCACCCATCCCCACTTAAATAGGGCACGGGTTGGGACAGGACAGTGCAAGTAATTATCAATTTATTGGCCAATTTATATATCTATACATTTTTAGTTTTATTTTTTACTTAATGAATATTATTATGAATACAGGTTGTCCCCAAGATGGAATTATTATTACAATTGAAATTATTAAGATTTTTTTTGATAAATTTCATTATTTGTTGACTTTCAAACCATTAAAATTTTTTGTAAATGTTTTTGTTTTTAACAAGAAATGGTTAAATGAGCTTGGTAGAGTTAAAAGTATAAGAACCTTTTCCGACCTATTTTCAAGTCGGGCCGATTTTCTTTATTCGATCCCCTACCTAATTACTCATTCAGTCGGGTATCCTCCATCTTAATAAGGTCAGGTACCCACAGATATCGAATTTGATGGGTTTTTTACCATCCTTATTAAGTTCACTTAATAGCATTCCATTCCATGTTGAGTAAAATATAATAATTATTAGTTAACAATAAGATAATCGATATATTGTAGTGGTTAGCCATATATTACTTAACATTTCGTACTAATGTTAAGATATAATTTGATTTCGTGTCTTCACCTACAACGCATAGGTGAGAACTTAGCAATAGTAATAAGTATAGGTACATAGAAATGGGAAAAAAATGGAAACTTCCATCTATGAATCAAGATCTCATATAAGAATAAAATTCTTGTACTATAGGAGTATCACACTCTGGCCCAGTTTGGGATTTCTGCTAGATATTCAACTTCCACTTTTTTAAGAAATACAGCTGCTGACAAGTGTTTGATAATGTTTTGAAAAAGTAGTTATTGTAGAAGTAATAAAATGTCACAATAGATTTTAAAATGCAGTAAAGAGGTATCTTCTCATCTGTTTTTAAATTCTCTAATTAATAATTATTAAATTGTCAAATTTAATCTTATATTTATTTTTTTAAGCCTTTTGATATATTATATTAAGATGGAGAAAATTTACAAACTATCTTATATAACAATATATTTTATCTCAATTTTCTCATTGAATCATAATATTTTTTTTTTGTATTTTTACTAATTGGTTAGATTTTATCAATTTTACTTTCTTGTGTATTTTTGTTAATTGGTTAAATTTAAAATAATTTTTCCTACCAAAAACAAATTTCAAATTTCACATATAAATCCAACGGCTTATTTTCTAGAACTATAAAATTTTCGCTACTAAAATGTTTAACAAATCAAACTAATGTCAATCACTCATTTTCTATAGACAATAGTTTTTCACATCTCCCTATAGTTTCTCTCTATATTTTCACCACATATTTCAAATAATAATAATCACCTTTCAACTATTAGCTAGAAAGAACAATGCGTGACCTTTTGACCGGCTGGATGTTTGGGCACGAATTTGGATGTACATTTCTGACATAGCACATTTCTGACATAGCACAAACTCCCAAAATACTCTTTAACTGATCAAAGAGATTATGGGTGGTGATATATATTTCATAAATTAGGCGATTTGATAGAAAATTATAGTCAAGGTAGGCAATTTTATCATGCACACATCCGTTTGGACACACTCTATATCCTCAAAGTTTAAGGAGCATTTGTGATTGAAAGGGGAGGACTCTTGCAACAAAACGTGGTAATTCTTGCATTCAAGAACCCCGTTTTGTTGGGATATGTAAAGACAAGTGCACTATAGTTCTATTCGGTACTTAAAATTCGAAGGCACCAACAGATCGGAAGAGCGTAACATCTTAATTCATCATGTTTTCTGATGCTAATTTTTTAGTTAAGTTTATCATCACAAAACTATCTTTAGCATTATGATCCCCAATATAATATAACAATCAATTAATCTTGCTTTTGCCCTTCTGTATATAACTGTTTCTGATGTAAGAAATTGTATGATTCATTTGTAAGGAAAAGAAGGACAGAGTTTTCTCTAAAACTCAACATAGCATGAACATAAAACTATAACATAACTCAACATAATTAATATTATCGATACAACTAAGCATTTCAAATTTCCAATCTTTCACCCACCAAAACTCAAAATAATATGATTCTAATTTATGCACCAGCACATCCGAACCTTCGTGCTCATTACTTGGATGACTTCTTCATAACCGAGTTTTCAAAGGATACATCTTCCTTGGTGGATTCAAGACTTGCACAAGGTATGACATAAATACCAATGGATCTCAGCCCATTATAATCACTTGTACCATAAAATCCTCCAAACATGTTTTCGAGTCCCACATTAAAATAGAAACTTAAGCTTGTCGTTGAATACTAGCCATACGGTCCATAGGTTCCCAAATTTGTTACAAATTTGAGCGCATTTACGTAGGCCGGGATATAGAAACTTCCCCGCTAACGCAAGTAATGTTAATGTACTCTAGCGGATGATTGAATTTCACCTGCATGTGTATGTAATGGCAGACAAATTAAAGAAACCATACTAGATTTTGACAACAACACAACCAATTAGCTTGAGAGCGATACTGATTATAGTACAATAGGGGATCAAGAAATTATTAATACTCACAATAGTAAAGTTCCTTCCATTATTGTTTCCACGTCTCTTAGACAACACCAAATCTCCATTCTCTATTACATACTGAAATTCCAGGGAATGGATTTTATCATCGTGTGAAATGAAAATCTGACATCTGTTTCCTATTGTCATCCCAATAACTTCCAGATGTTTCTGCCGCCTACTGGAACCGGACCAACCTTGATCACGCTTTTATTTTCCATCTCCCCAGAAGCTTCAGAAAGTGATTTTGGGGAAAAATTAATATTAAAGAGCATAGACAACATAATTAATGCATATATGGTTGGAAAAAGGAAAAATAATAGCAATAATTTCAAAAATTAAATTTCTTTAGAAAACAAGGTCGATCTAGATGTTTACTTCAATATAAAAATATCATGATTAATTGCCTAAAGAGAGAGCCGCAGAATATATCTTTCGTAAGCAATTAATCCTACAAACAACTAGCAAGAACTACTAGCTCCCAACCCTTGGATCTTCTTCAGAATGCTTCTAAGTTTTGGATTGTAACGGCGAGTAAGTGCCGTTAGGAATTCTCCCAAAACTCAATACAAGCACCGAACCGTAGAAAATTAATTCTCCATAAGAATATTGTAGGAGGCGCGACTCTTCCCGGGATTGAAAAATAAGACCGCCCTCCCCCTATTTATAAGGAAAAATCCTAGGCTATTTCGTGTCTTGCAAAATAGAGAATTCTATTCCTAGCAGGTTTGTGGAAATCCTAGAACAATTTTTCAAGTAATTCTATAATTTTCTAGAAGCTTCCAGAGAGGCCCAATCAGATTTACATGATTAGGCTTCCAATAATTAAATTCAGTTAAACTGATCAAACTGTCTAATTTAATTATTAATAATTCGTACACTTTATCAAAGATGAGTTATTGCAACTTCTAATTATATAAATAATCACATGAACTAAAATAAATAATCTCATAATCAATTATCTTCTTAACTTATCAATCTTACAGTTGGTTTTTATTTTATAATCCGATAATTAATTAGGCATGTACTTGACCGTATCACCCAATTAAGTATAAGCTTTCTTCATTCCTCAATCATCACTATTTTTATTTAGTACAACCCGCTAAATACTAATGTTAGATTCTCGAAATCATACTTACAGATAATTTATTTAAGTAGACCATTTAACTTTTTATTCAAAATCTAACGGATTCGTATGGCAGTACGCATTATGTTAATTCACTCTGCTCCAGTTCCCAACATGCAGAGTATATTGATGAAATACTTATTCAGTCTCACCCATAGAATATCTAAGTTCCTTAGGATTGTTTCATAAGGAACCACCCGATACACATTCAGACAGATCGTATGACAGATCATGTGAAACTTTAATTCACGCTCTCAGTCATGCTTTGGAATTAAATTTACACAATGGTCTAGTATAACATATTTATCCCAAAGTATATCAATGCCATAACTAACGACCTCCACCAATCATGACGATCAAGATAAACCGCCTACTTAATTAAGTTAGAGTGATAGACAAATGAACCTCAATCTCTTCCGATCTGAATAAAGTGTCAATCTTTATTCTTAGTTCAAAACTAAATGTTTTTAACTGAAATATTAAATGTTTCTTTTGTACTTTCAAAGTACACATTTAATATTTTTTCAAAACAACCATTGACGCTTCATTGTTACTTTTAATTGAGAAGATTGTAAAAAATAAACATCATATTTATTCAATAAATAAATAATTGTTTATTTACAATTTAGTCAATTACATTTTATTGGGTAGATCGGAAGAGCATATCTCAGTATATATAAAAGAACTGTTCGATTGCCGATAATCAATAAGAAATTCATGGTGATGCCTCGATCCTAGTGTGGAGACCGTGTGTGTCTATATATACAAACACACAAAATTAATTATTAATGCATATATAAGTGCAGTGCAATCGAGCAGAGAAATGAAATACAGTACAAAAACTTGACTTTGGCTGCGAAATTCTATTCACTTGAAGATGTTAAATTTGGCCTTTCATAAGAGCATCTATAATGGAGATGTTAAATGGAGTTGTTAAAGATTTTTACTAATTACATGCCAAAAATAGTGTTACATTTGTGATGTTACTGTCATTGTTAAAGGAATTTTTTTGGCTTCGTACTAAAATTGTTGTCAATTTTAATAGCTATTTTGCACTCAACTTGAAACTTTTATTTATAAAAAATTCTTTTTATTTATTTGATAATATTTGACCAATAACTTTTCATAATAGCGGAGTCCAGTAGACTTAATAAACTTTGATAGCTAAATCTAACTCTTCTATTATGATTGTTAAGCAATTGCTCAAATTAACTTGCTTATATGTCATCTAACAATCACTAAAATTGCATTTTCTTTCTTTTGTGGATAGCTAAAATCAGCACAACCATTGGAGATACTCTAAGTAATAAAATGGACTTTTAAGTGATAGTTAAATAACATGTCAATGTAGATATTAAATTGAAAATATTTTAAGGTTTTAAATTAAATTACAAATACAAGTTATTGGTCAATTTTTGTATTTTATTTTTCCAAGAATCCAAAGTCAACAATTACTACTATTACATCTTTCCCGTAAAGATAGACTTGTATTCATTTTTCGTCAGCTTACTTTCTTTTCGAAAATGTAATTGGAAAATTGCTTTTTACATATACTTATATTTAATGTGCATTATTATTATCAACAAAATATAAATACTCTCTTCCTCTTGTAAAAATATTCCCTATTTTATTTTTCACATAGCATCATAGATTAAAAAAACTCCATTTATATTGTTGGAAAAGTATAATTTAATATTATATTTCATGATATACCTTTATATTTATTGAATATTTCATTTTAATAGTTCATTGTCATTGACACTACCATACACAACTAATAAAAGTATATTAGAAAACCAAAAAATTATTAGATAGAGAGAGTGAAATATAATTTGAGACGGACGAAAAAGTTAGTAGAATATCTTTGTGTGACAAATAGTATAGATTTAAAGTGAAATATTTAATAAACGTAAAGATATATTAGAAAAATGCTCTTTAATTTTATCTTTTCAACACTATATATTTATTACACTTTTCTTAATCAATGTGAAAATGAGAATAACTCTATCTTTGTAGGATGGGATAGTATAAGTTAGTTGTTAACTTTAATAGCAAAATTAACTTGAAATTAATCGTAGTCCATAGTAGTCCTATTTTTTAGTTGTAACTAACACAAAAGACTAAAAAGGTAATATAACACTTCCAATTAGGATGTTCTTACAGCATCTCCAATACTATAAATCATACTATTTACATTTGATGATTATCCATAAATTTAAGATGGAGAAATTCTGCGGGCCAACATGGACCGTTGGCAACTAATGTGTTGTACTCGGATGCACGTCAGATAGGCACCTAACACCATTTATGACATGATACATCTAATTCTGTCACATTTTTGTATATAAACATATGCCCCACCCCAAGTAGTACTAGTGAACACAAGGTGTAACATGCGTCGATAGTAGATATCAATTGGAAGTTGAACCTACTATCAAGGCATCTGATTATACATACTAACTTATAGAAATTTTGGCATTATCTCCTCTATTTTTAAAGAAAAATACACCAGCTCAATTCAACACAGTATGATTTTATATTCATATTTCTAAAATATTACCCAACCATATTCTTTGAGAACTCGAAACATTCTAATACAAAAGAGAAAAACCAAAGATTTTACTTAATTTACAATAGTGAAAATACTACAAAAGATGTAGTGAGCCCATCTAGCAATCTATTTACATCTGACACAAGATGATATGTAAAACAAACATGTATCCAAAAATTATAACTGCATGCTAATGAGGTGGCTTGTACAAAGTGCTATCAGATAGCTTTGCCTACAAAAGGTGTAGGTTGTGATTGCAAAGTTGCCGAAAATCTTCACTTGTTACCTGATAAGATAAATCATTTGAAACTGTATGAGCTAATACACTTAGTCAGTGGAAAATTTAAAATAACTATGCTTTCTCATTTATATAAATATACTGAAATAACATAATCAAATCATTTGACAATTGGTCGTAACAACTGATAAAAGCAATTCAGAACGCTATAACTGGAAATATGAGCTTAATTTAATATCATATCATCTTCAAGAGACGAAATCTGAATTCTTTAAACTCAACAATATCAAATGAAATCTAACCAAAAGTACCACGAAGCTAACTAAAATCTAGTCATGCGCGCGTAATGTCACACTTCCGAAGCCGTGCCCACGGCCCCTTCTGTGAACGGTAGCCCCAAACACAGGCCAATAGCGCCCTCTGTGAAAGATGACTCCGAGCACGGGCCAACGGCACCCTCTAGGAATGGAGTATTTCTCAAAATATCAATATCAAATCACTAGGTACTAGGTGGAAAGATTCCAAAATATATCACAAATTCTCACTTTTGTTGCTAATATGACATCTCAAAATTTCCTAAATTATTTCAACATCCTTTAAACTCAAGCTCATATAAGAGGTTCATAAATCACATAGCTTAAACGAAAGTTCTCATCAAAATCACACAACATAGTAGTATAAATAATTTTTCATTTGCTTTAGAGTAAAAAGCTTTTCCACTGACAATGCTATTAGCGGAAGTGATCTAACTCGACTTGTAGGCAGTTCCTACCTCGTCGTTACTTTCCCATTAAACATGAAATCATCTAATTTAGATGCTATTTAAGTAAAGTAATCTAAAATAGGTTCTATATGAAAGATAAGATAGCTAATCTTCTTATGTATTTAAGTTTCTTGCTTAGTGTACTAGTGATATCTATATTAGTCAACTTAAAAAAAGTATGTCCTCTACTCAGTTGTAGGCCATTCTCTAGCTTATCTTTGCCCCAATATACCCTTTAAATACTTTGCTCTTTTTCAATAAAATTAGCCATCACAGGTAGAATGCAGGGTAATAAGCATCAAATTTCCTCACTAGCATTGCCCTTTAATTCAATACTTGTAAAGTGACTCATAATTTCGTATGCGCTCCGCCCCTTGCGTTACCTATCTTCCATAAGTTCTATAACCATTTTCATTGCCTCTTGTCTTCTGGAAGCTCAAGAAACTAATTGTCAAACATTCCATCTATAGCAAGATTTCAAACGGGAAAGAAACTAGATATAGATTCACTAAATCAGATTTTCCTATCTTCTTGTTTATCACTCTGTTTCCAGATTTTTAGATAGATTTTTATCCAATTTTGATGGCTGAACTTGGAGGAACTTCAAGTTAATATAACTCTCTGTTTACCTTGCTTCTCTCCAAAGCTGGTCCTTCTCTTTTCTGGGCTGTTTTCTTGGCTGATTTCCTCCTTGGTTACTTACCCTGCTGTCCTTCTTAATTCAGATATTACTCTGTTTATCCTCTCTTGCACGTGCTTCCCATGTCTAATAAGCTTTAGGTGTAGCGTGAACGAATATTTGACTTGTTAAGTCTTTAAATGGACCTTTAAAATCTTAATTTGGCTGAATTTGGTTCCACCGCTTGACCCCAGCTGTAATCTTTATCAAATGCTGATTTTACTTTGCTGATTTTTTTTTCTTTTTTTATTTTATTTTACTTTACTTTATTTACTACTTTTATATTTATTTAGTTATTAGTTATTAAACCTCTACTTTAAGTTAGTATCTAACCCTAACTAACTATCTAACTTATCTTGATTAATGTAAGTGGAAATAATCAAGTAGGTTGGAACATCACAAAACATGCCACACATACCCTAAAATCAATCAATCAATCAATATAAAATACTAATAATGACAAAGAGGATCTCAAGTTTTCATATTCTCTTTAACATTGTCTATACTTTGATATTAACATCGGCGACCTCGTTACAAAAAAATTGATCAGTGCTTGTTTGGATCTGCATTTTCGCTTTTGTACAACAAGATGACATTAATTACAACAGTGGAATAACAAAAAAGGAATTGTTAACCATTGTTGAAAAATTTTAGAAGACAAAGGTTCCATTTTTATCAGTTTTTCTATAAAAAACTCATGTTTTCTTATGGAGCTTAAAAAATGAGTTCGCAAGCCAAGGAGGACAATGGACCCCACGCCAAGTTGGCAACCAATTTTCCCGCGCCTTTTTAATTGGGCCCCACCTATAAACTTGATTCAGTAACATCTACCCCCAACCCAATTTCCGACCCCACGAACCACCCCACCTCCTCTCTCTCTCTATCTCTCTGAGGTACTCCCGCCCCCACACCCACCACCAAATCTCCACGCCAGACGGCCGACGACGCCGCTCGACACCGACAAAGGACACCGGCTGGCGTCCTCATTTTTATCCGCAGTACAGGCTCCCAAAATCCATCGCTCTCGCAACAAGAACACGGCTCCAAAGACGACAGCCGAGAAGACCTAATTCCGTCATGGGGCAAGCTCGGCGCTTCTGGAACAGGTAAATTTCCGGTTTTCTTTTTTTTTTCTTCTTTTATTGACCTAATTTCTCTTTAATCAATCTTTTTATTTTCTTTTTTATTTTCTGTGATTTCTTTGCTGGACAAGAAAGCAAAGTGCATATAAGGAGCTGATTTTTTATTTTTTCCGTCACATTTGAATTTTGCAGATTTGAGATGTAAATGTATAATAATGTGATTTCAATGCTGTCAGGTTTGCTGATTTTTCTATTGAACTTATAATTAATTTTTATGTACATTGAAATGTTTTGAATTTTTTTCTTTTTTCCTTAATTTGTTTTAAGTGTAAAGATTAATTTTTTTTATGTGACACATAGTTTGTCTTCCATAATTGAATTAGGCTTTTTTTTCCTTTGATTAATTGCATCTTCAATTAGTGAATTTACTTCATTATGGCTTTTGATGTTAAGTGTTCTTTAGGTGGTTGAGTCAAGGTGTAATTAGAGAGTTAGATTTACGTTTGGGCTTCAATTTTATTTCTCTTACTAGGTGTATACTTGCCAAATATTTGGGCTTTAATATACTTAAAATTACATCTTGGTTGTTCAAAGATAGAGTTTTGTGTGCAGAACAGGGGCTTCATTGGCCTCTATATGAAATTTGTAAAAGTGATATATGCCGTTTGCATTGAAAAATAATGGGGCTGTGTGGGAAGTTAATGGTGGAAGAATAACTTTCATTTTGGATTTCAAATTCTGAGCTGTAAAAGTGGTTACTGCTGAACAAGCTATCTTAATCCCATTGGTGAATAGCGTTGTTAAGAATGGCCGTCTCTTGGGATGGAAAGGATGGAAGACGGTTGAGAATTAATGAAGTCTTTTGCTATGTCATTCTTATTTTTGGCTGCTTGGTTTACTTGTTGGTTTAGTTTCTCAGGTTGCAACAATACTGCCTATTACTTGTTCTCGGCTAGGTTGATGCAATTTTATTATGATAACTCATTCAGACTATCGTATCTTCATGTGGGTCTGCCAGCCTGTGGGAGGACCAATCACCGCCCCCCATGTAGGCGGGGGGCGGTTTAAGTTCACCCACCGGTGGGTGGGTGAACATTTTTGGAGTTTTGTGTGCAAATAGGGACTTCATTGGCCTCGATATGAAATTAAACAATATACATGTTAATTATATTATTCAAGAATGTTGTGAGAAACTAGTGCTTCACTTTGAAGAACTATGATATAGTGCTCTAATTTACTCTCTTCATTCATGATTCGAGATGCATAATATGCAAATATTATTATGCATTCTTGACAGTGGCTACTTTGTCTCTTCTTTTGAATTTGCTTTCTTAGCTTCTCCTTTTTCTTGCTCCAATAGTAATTTTTTTCTTCTTAACTCTGTCTATTAAAGGTAAAAATTTCTGTGAAATTAATAATATAGCTAATCAGTAAATTTTTTGTTTCTAAACTGAGAATTAATATAGATAATCAGTAATTTTTTTTCTCTAAGCTATTCATGCATGCCTTCCTTGTAGGGTGTGTAACTTGTAGTCCCGTTCACCCACCCACCGGTGGGTGAACTTACACCGCCTCCCGCCTACATAAGGGGCGGTGATTGGTCCTCCCACATGTGGGCGGACCAACAAAACTCTATCTTTGAACAACCAAGATGTAATTTTAAGTAGATTAAAGCCCAACTCTTTGGCAAGTATATACCCAGTAAGAAAAATAAAATTGGAGCCCAAATGTAAATCTAACTCTCTAATTACACCTTGACTCAACTACCTAAAGAACATTTAACATCAAAAGCAAAATCACCATAATTAAGTAAATTCACTAATTGAAGATGCAATTAATCAGAGGGTAAAAACAACATAATTCAATTATGGAAGACAAACAATGTATCACATTAAAAAAAAATTAATCTTTACACTTAACAAAAAAATTAAGGAAAATAGAAAAAAATTCAGAAGATTTCAATGTACATAATTTTTTTTTAAGAACAACAATTTACATAAAAATTAATTATAAGTTCAATAGAAGATTCTGCAAACCTGACAGCTTTGAAATTGGATTGGGGGCGGATAGATGTTACTGATTCAAGTTTTTGGGTGGGGCCCGGTTAAATAGGGCAGGAAAAATTGGCTTGCCAACTTGGCGTGGTGTCCATTGACCACCTTGGCTTGCCAACTCTTTTTTGAGCTCCATAAGGAAAACATGAGATTTTTATAGAAAAACCGCCATTTTTATAATGAATTTGTTTGATTATCCATTACAAATGATTGATGGTGTAATTTAGTTTGATGTGAACTAGGTTAAGGTTTTCAAATCAAATGCATAAAAGATAAATAGATAAAGAACATACATATAGTCATTGTTTATAACAACGTAACAAATAACTCAGTTTATTTGACTAGGCTTTCTCGTCTTTCTGTTAGTATGAAAATTCTTTGTTCTTATTACCTTCTTCAATTGAATATTCTGCAGCAAGTATATCTTCTTTTCAAACCATGTATCCAGTTTCAACTGCAAAAAAAAAAAGAAAAAAAGAAAGGCAGAGTATGTAGTAGTGATATATCTTACTACAATTTGATTTACATGCTTGAAGGTTGAAGATCAAATTGTCAAGAAAAGGATTGGAGACCAATTTATACAAGTTTGATACATTGGAGGTGTTTGTCACGAATCTACCTATATATTATTATATTAATTAAATGAACTAAGTTTGGTATGTTTTGTACCGTGATTTTCCTGCTTTTTTTTATTTGGTAAATCTTGTGGTAATTGTCTTTTTTCTTTTTTTAACAAAAAATTTGGTGACAAGACTTGGAGAAGATTTGAACCTTTAACAATTGAATTTAACGTTCAAGCCTCAACCATTATGCCTATTTTCTTTTTGGTAAATTTTTTCACTAATAAATGAAAATATCTATTTGAAAGGACAATTTTAAAACAAACTCTAATTCCTCTTAATTCGTTATTTCAACATCTTCGTCTTGTATGTTGGTGAGTATAATGCTATTTGAATTTTTTCTGTATTTTACATTTTTTTAGGATTTCTAAAAATATAGTGGGTAATGGGTTTTTTTTAACCTACCCAACCTAAATTACCTTGCCCACTGCTCGATTCAAATAGATACAGGTCGGTAACGGAAGAGGCCTATCTGACCAGAACATTTGATAATTATAGAGGTGACAAGTCTAAATTTGATAATATTGTACGTTTGTCATTGAACTTATTGTATATGTATGAGAGATTAGATGTAAAAATGTAGATTGTCTTCTAAATGATGTTGAATTTCACGATTTTTAAATCAATTGATATTTTTGATATTCTATTTTTATATTTTATATGAAAGTGTAAATGTTGTAGATTTATTATGCAACTATCTAATAATATATTTTAATAAGTTCTCTTTTTTAACCCGCGCAATGCATGACTTAACTAGTATGTTAATTAGCTAATGTGTTGAAATCGAATATAATGAATTAGATGATCGTGATACATAAAAATCTGTACAACTTCGCAACTGTTGTAATCCCATTTATCTCTGGTATCTTTCCCTTGTGTTTTAACCTTCAACAAGTTTTCCATCTTATTGAAGTATAATATTTGATGAATGAGATCTTTTTCTTTTGTGGCGTGACTGAAAAGGGAGAAACATGCATATATTTTTAGGCTATGAAAACGGTCAGGTTACGCGAGAATTATCCATTTCCACCCCGGGCTGAAAAGAATGGCCGCCAAGTTGGTCAGATAAGGGAATGCTTCCCCACCCATTGAAGTAAATTGACTCAAACAAGCGAGGGAGATGCTTTCGGGGAAGGCAAACACTTTCGGAGATCAAGATTCTCGATTAAAGTCGTTTTGTTTGAAACTAATTAGAGAAGATGGAATTTGGAAAATCAATTTACACTGCTGGCGGATCAATTTAGTCGAATTTGTCATCGCAAAACTATCTTTGGACCGTTAAAAACTAGAAATTCAGTTGAGACCCGGACCGACCGGGAGACTACCTACTGCGAAAGGTAGCGGCGGAGCTAGAAACTTTTCTTTAGGGGGACAAAATTTAGGTAAAAGAAAACTTTTAAATAATGTTTAATTTAATTGACAACTCTTTCTTCTTCAACCAAAATGCTATCTTCATGAACAATATTACTTTTTATTCAAAAATCGCTTACATTCTGAACAAGTACTTGAAGTAAAATTGCAAGATTTCCTTTTATTTTCAATATTAATAGTTTATAATCTGAACGTCACAATTGTCACAACAGAAACATTAAAAACTTCCATAAGAAAATGAATTACATAAGAATTTTCAACAAACTTTAAGGGGCAACTGCCCCATTTGCCCAATAATAGCTCCGCCACTGGCAAGAGGTAGCTGGAGATCGGAGGATAGAAATGTTCCTACATCGATCACCAAGGCTTTGAAAATTGTTCGCAAATATACATTTAAGGCGTAGTCTTATAAGGCGCTTTGGTATTTGCAACCAAGCAAATACACCATATGACCCCCTTCTATAATGTATTGTATGATGATTGCGTAAGGAAAAAGAGAGAGAAAAATGGAGTTGAATAAAAGATTATACTATGTTCAACAAAAAGTAAAAGATAAAAAATAGATAGTCATTCCACAATCTACGTAGTGTGACTAGCACAATTATTAAATGGGCAGATTTAAGGAGGGGCAAGGCCAGGTTATAGCTCATGTCAGCCTCAAGTTCTTTTTTTTTTTTTTAACAACTGAAATTTTATTTTTTTGAATATATGTAGGATTTTTTTAATCATCAGTAGAGAATCACAGCAGTTGTTCATTTTACCCATTTTTTATGCTAAATCAGTACCTTACAGCTTGCTTCCTTTGATTTGTTCTTGTTCGAGGCTTCTACGTCAACTTGCTTGACATAGACTCCAATAGATGTCACAGCGTCATCGTCAGCGGTACCATAAAATCCTCCAAATTGATTTTCTGCTTCCATAATATAGCTAAACTTATTACGCCCGACAATACCGTCAGGATCCCCGTAAGGTCCATATTGCCTTCCCAAATTGGTGAAAAATGTCATTGAATGTAGTCCCATCATAGATGTTGTAACCATAACCCGAGTAAGATACTCGTACGGATAATCCAACTTCACCTAAAAATTCGGTCATTGTGTATATATATATATATATATACACGCGCGCGTGCGCACACATATTGTGTTAAATTAAATAAGAGATGAAAGAATATTGCGTACTGAATATGAATCGGGAAAGAATATTAATATTAACTCACAGCAACAAAATTGGGTCCGGTTGATCGCCCATGCCCACTTGATAC
>CAVNYN010214037.1:0-15036 GCA_963692815.1 Nyctanthes arbor-tristis | reverse complement strand
TGTCTTTGTACCATGCGTGCGAGTTGTGTTCTTGTCAAATATATAAAATAAATAAAAAAAATTACATAACCAGCTGGATACAAGTGAGACAAGTTGACAGCTCCTCCAAAAATATGCAGGTTTGACTAGGTTTTGACCAAGTCCTTTGCAGCCGGATCCAATTAAATCACCCAGCCTAGGCATCTAATCAATTCACCAGTTATCGGGCTGACTTTAGCAGAATGGGTATTTAAAAGTTGATCTAGTTATGGATAAGTTACACCACATGATGTTCTATAGGACATCAAAACCAATAGGAATATGGATTAAAAATTTGGTAACAGAAGATACTGGAATGCTATTCACTAGTCCCCGACAGCAAGGTGGTTTCTTCCCCCACAGGCATAAAAAGGAACACATTGTTATCCTTACCGTTCGTTTAAAAAATTCTTTTACCATTGTCTTCTTCCCCAAACCTTCAGCTCTCGTCTTCATTCTGAACTTTGCGACCGCAAAAAAGCAAAATTCTAGTATAATGAAGCAACTAAAGCATTGGCATGATCACACCAAGCCAGATAATAAGGCTATGTCTGGTTTTAATTTTCTAGTGTAAAAAAAAAAAAACTAAAAAAATGGACTGTCGGAGTATGGAATCAGCCCAACCCCAGGGTATTAATCATGTTCCATTAATGTTTTGACTCTATTACCCTTTGTGTTCAAACGTGTGAAGTGCGTCGGTCAAATTTTTCAATAAGGACTATTTGGGAAATAAATTCCTACACATTTTGTCTCTTCTGGTTTCTATGCTATTTTAAGTCCAAAATTGATTTTCATGTAGAATGGAAATCAGGCGCAGCCTAAGAATATGAAACACACAATGGCAACCAGCTATATGAACTTATCCTAGGAAGCTTAGTAGAAGTTGGATTTTTGAAAGTCAGATCTGTGGGAGAATGGATATGAGGTGGGGATGTAAAGAAAGATTATAGGGAAGTGTGAAATTTTGTTTTTTTATGGGGAACATGTGGTTGGTATTAAAGTTAGACGTTTTTTACCAACTTTTTATTTATAAAAGCTCCCTAAAACAAGCTCTAAGTAAATAAAAACGACCCGTTCATGTAAACGGGCCATTTTTGGCAAAAACCGACATTTTGGTCGGTTTAACTGAGTAAACCGGCAAAGCGAACCAAACCGATCGGTTCTGTTTGGTTTCAGTTTGCCTTTTTATAAACCAAACTTGGCGGGTTCGGTTTCCAGCTAGAGCCGCCAGCCAACCAAGCGCCCAGCCCTTTCCATTAATAAGTAACATAGTAAGGATTTTCAAGTGGCTAAGGGAAGTGGGCAATCATAAAAACCGGAGAGGGAGTCGGGTTGTTAAAAGAAGAAGGGGGGTTCCTAGTGGGAGGAGAAGCATCTATTACCAAGTCTAATGAGCTAAAAACACTTATTGATCATTGTTCTAAAGATCATTCAAGGAAGCATAACCTTTCAAAAAGACCAAGCTTAAGAATTACGTCAGCAAGATTGGAATTCGCCTTTCCAACAAGTTGAAAGAGCTTTTTCCGCTTCATGGTGAAGTTGCCGGTTTTCTCCATTTCACGATTGATTTCAGTAAATTCTGCAACCATTCCATCAACCTGAAATACCACACGTATAGAATATAACCAATCAAGCAACATCATCATAGGGGTGAAAATTGAAATTGAAAGAATGAATGACTACCTGACGGACATAGTAGTCAAGAGCAATACTTTGACCAAGAACACTACCAATGGTACGAATGCCATCGATATCTAGATACTGCAGTGCTATGTAATCTAATCCACCTTGCATCCATGTCTGCATAGTTGGCTTCTCCCTTACTTCATATTCTATTTTTTAACAAAAATTATCAGATTGACTAGCTAATTGATGAATTTCAAATACTTGACAGAATGAATATCATCAATAGCAAGAGGAACATAATAAATTATTAGACAAGGATATTACGTATTATGATTTTCTAACTAGCAGAATATGAACTTACCATCCTTTCTCATCTCAGGTAGCAATCCTGAAGAGTGTCTTTCAACAACTTTTAGATATCCATCTACTTCATGATCACGTACGTTGAATAAGACAATGGATCCATACTGAAATACTACCATGTAACAGCAATCACTTCCACTTAAGCTAGCAGCCAACCCCTGAAATAACAGTTTACATTTAAATAATTTTTCTTTATAATAGCAATGACGTCATATATATAAAATATCATGCATAATATCATTTACGTACAGATTGAAGAGTCATGCCTCTCAGACAAATGTAACATGCTTTTTATTATTATTATTTTTAAAAATTTATGTCCTGGACAATTTTTGCTGCACCCATTTTACTTCGTTGCTTTTCATTGTTCTAGATGTCTCCATTAACATTGCAAGCTACCATATATAGGAGGCCTGTAGGAAAGCTGTCGTACGTCAATGTCACCAGACTCGATCTAACATAATCAATAGGCTAAGTCAACTTCTGGTAAATCCAAGAGAACCACATCTATCAGAAAGTTCTCCAATACATGAAGCCTACACCTTGACAGGGTCTTCTTTTCCAGGACAAAATATTCCTTAAAGCATATGCTGAAACATGCACAGTTTCCAAATTCGAAGCATAGGAGAATAGCTAAAGGTCATTACAGAATTCATTAAATCATATCTCAGAACAGGTCTTCCAATCACAGCATACAATTTAAGATCTTCACCGATAAAGATTCAGAGCTTGTCTTGATACTAAGAAATATAGCTATGGCTATTGTATTCCTTGGCGGTTCCTTAATTGCATGGGATCAAAGAAGCAAAATGTTCTGGTCCTACTGAGGCAAAGTCTAGATCCATACAAATGCAACATCTGAACTGGCTTGGCTATCTTCCCGATAAAGGAATCCAGCATCCACCATCTTAGACCAACTATAGTATACTGTCATAATCAAGCTGCACTTCATTATATAGTAGCCAATCCAATGTTAATTAGCTTTCATAATTGTTGTACAGCTATAAATCGCTTACTGCTTGTCCATGAATACTAATTGTACCATTCTTTTGCAATACGGCATGTTATCAACCAAACACAGACACAATTCAGCAAATCATGTGAAGTAAAATGAGCAGAGCTGTCTGGCATGAAAACAAGAGAAACATGTGAAAAAAGAAAAGAAAAGAAAAGCTTACACTAGACGCAGACTTCAAATCCCCAAATCGAAGAACAACATAATTAGTCATACGCGAAGAAGGAGGTATAAAATTTTGTTTATTCCGCTCCACCAGGGTCCTCAAATCCACACTGCAGCACAATCACCACCATAATACGACAACACTCAGAAAACATCAAAAATTTAAACTGAAACACACAAAAAGAAGGTCAAATTTAACAAAAAAATAACTTAAGAACCAGTACTATCTAACTCAAACCTAGTGGAGAAAAAAAACGCCCTAACAGGAATGGGAGCCTTGGAAAGTTCATATCCTTTATCCTCCTCCTCCTCTACTAAACCCTCAAATCCCTCAATCAATTTCGTTCTTCCACCAACAACATTGGCGGCAGAGGAAGAAACACATTTAGGCAAAGAAACCCCAGCATTCCGCCTCAAAAGCGATACCGTCTGGGAGTAATTCAAGCTTTGAGAAGAAACTGATTCAGGGCGCAGCAGAACTGAGAAGGAAAAGTGGGAAATGGGTTTCGGATTCCGACATTGAGCAGAAGAAATTGAGCGACAGAAGTTGAATGACGAAAATATTGTTTTGCTGCGCCATGTTATCTTCATGAGCCTCATTGTTCAACTATTGGTGGCGCAATCCTACCTGAAAATGAGAAAGGGCGTCGTCTGGACATTTAGGAAAGAAAGAAGACTGGGTCAGGTCGATTTTATTACGGAGATCCTTAATTTTTCCTTAAAATCCGATTTATCCGAAAATGATCTAGTGCCATATGAACTATACACTATGACACTATATTGTACACATAGCAAGTACACAATATAGTACTTAGTGTATGGTTCATATAGCACCAAAATAGGACTCCTCATTTATGTCCACTAAGTTTTTATAGTGCATTGTTATAGATGTCGACATTTAATTGTGCTATGTGGAGACAATAATTAAAATGATCTGAAAATTCATATCACATCAAATATGTGGTTAAATATGGTATTATCATGTGTCTAAAATTTAAAATTTAAATTGATTGATAAATAAGATTGAATTTTAATTTATTGCCAGACAGTGATTATTTCATTAGTTCCTATTATTAAAAAATAGAAAAAATGATTATTTCATTAGTTCCTATTATTAAAAACTAGAAAATAACAGCTTCTTTTACGTTTTAAAAAAAGTAAAATCAATTAAATGATATCAATTAGTAGTTTACAGAAAAGGTCATTTATAAATTGAGTTACCAAACACGCTATAATTAACCAATAATCATTGCTTTAGTTTTTATTACTTTTTTATCTTTGTTAATGGGATTTAAAATAGCTAGAAAACTTTTATATTTGTTGATTATCGTACTTACTTGGTAATACTTGGAGACAAATACTTATTTTTGTTGTTTATTCCATGTTGAAAATCCGAGTATGCTACATGGAAGAGAAAGTTGAAGGTGAACTCTTATGGGTCGATCAAAGGCCAAAAGTGTAGAAACAATATTTAATGTGTCAAAAGAAAGAACAAGAAGTTTTAAGGCTCAATTGCATAATCAGAGAAACGCCAGGACCAAGTAACAATTTTCAGAAACTTGTACTGTTGAAGCCTTGAAGGGGACAAAATAGCAATTGCCTTTGGAGGAAATTGTTTTCGGCTTAAATTGGACCATCTCACGAGCACCGCATTTCCAGACTACACGATAAATATATATGATAGCCACATCTATCAAGTTTTTCCCCTTTAACGCTTTTGTTTCATTCTTTTGCTTTTGTTAACATGAAATAAATTGACTTCTGCAAATCATTATCTGTTGTGACATTTACACTGCAACAAATTTGTGTTATACCACAATAAATTCATTTTATTTCTCGTAAATGACTCGATATCAAAATATGAATTTGATTATCTATGTCTTTACGTATGAACATACATAAATGGATAGTCAATATTCAAGTTTAATGGATTTTTTGGTTCTAATTTTATATATCATGTTTACAATTATATTTTGATTTATGATATAAAGGGATCATGAAATCTTATCTTAATTGATTTCTTTTGAAATAAATGTAAATCTGGCAGTCGCATATTGTATTACTTTCATCATTCGTTTCTTGTATTATAGGAAGATCACAAAGGATTCTTTTGATTGATATTTTTCTTGATTTGATTTTAGATGTCAATTACATAATATATATGAATATAACAATCATTATCTATTGATAAGCATTACCAGCCTTATTTAGATACATAAGAGTCATATATCATTTTTTTTCTTTGATGGTAAGAATCATATATCTTATGACTATTATATTAATAGTTGTTTTTACATTTATCTATGTGCAATTAATTGATTTAATTATGAGATGTTTCGTATAATATGTTTATTTAAATTGATTATTATGTTACAATTCTTGTATATCATATAATTATTTATATATAATAGATCTTTATTCTTGACTCCCGAAGAAGTACAATGATATTGATATGGTAACATAATATTATTTCCTCCTGAAGAAAGAATTTTACATATTCCAATATTTAAAAAGAATATCAAGAAATTGTTTCTGAAAGAAACACTACAAGTAATAACTTTTCTATACTCTTGAAGTAGCATAGATTTCATTTAAATCTCAAATGACGGGGTAAAATCTATATTGCAATTGATCAATTATAGTTATATTTTATTTGTTCGTTTTATTGAATTATATAAGATGTAGATATCTTCTATTAATACATTATTATTAACTGTTTCACTATTGAAGTGCTTTTTATATTTAATTTTTATTGATAATTAATTTTTCTTATTTAGGAAATAGAGTAGTACAAGATGACTTATCAAAATGTTTGATTAGCTGAAAGTGTCACTACTCATTTTTCATTTATTGAAGGCTGTATAAGAGCTTATATAATCTTGTCAAATAATACAAGAATATGTATTGATGACGCACTTTATTCCAGCAAATCCAGAAGATATTTGCTTAGTTTTAAAGAGATCGGAAGCAATGGATATCACATTGAAACAATGCAAAAAGACAATATTGAATGTCTTTGTATAATTTCTTTTGTGCTTGACCATAAGACAATAAAAGAAAGGGTTACAAGCACTCCTTTTGAGAATGTATTTGACAAATATAAAGTCAAAAGAATAGAATTATATAAAAAACCAAAAGATTCTTTTACCCAATGACTATCAATGCAGTGCTCGCTATCAAGGGAAATTTGAAGTTAGACATTTCTCTCCAAAATTAATGTTGAACTTCCAAACTTTTAGAGAGAATTTATGTGAATATATGTGGGACCATACACCCATCTTACGATCAGACAATTGTATCAATGATCCTGAAGATTATTCTTATGATATTAGTTGCCGTGGTTTTGAAGGATGGCAATTATGTCTTATATTCATTGTGTTTTATAGAAAAAGACAATTAGATAATTGTTACGTTAATCTAGAAGATTATTGCAATATAAATAGATATATTGAAGAATCGCCAACTAAATTCCATATTCCATAAGAATATGATTGGCTATAGAAGAGTGTGATATATATAACTAATTATTGTTTTTATAAAAAAGACACGATACACTAATATTCCTGAAGAATAACTCTATATTATTCTTGTAGAAGCAATTTATTTTCTTTTATGTATTCATTATGTGTATCAATTTCTTTATTATTTATTGCTTATTTTTATTTAATTATCTCACTAGATCTAATAATTCACAATTGGTTGAAATATTAGAGTATGAGTATTATATGCTCATGAAGAATAATTTATATCAGATCTATTTAATTTGACAAATCAATATTCTTGAAGAATATTAAATCATTACTCTTGGAGTAGTAATAGTCTAAATTAATTCCAAAAGCTCCTAAACTAGCACATCTCTTGATAAATATGAGATTTTCATATGTATAAGGTTTATACATGCAATAACGCTTATCTCTGAAGAAGATTATAGAAGTTCATGCAATTCAATATTCTTCAAGAATATTGGACTATTACTCTTAGAGAAGTAATAGCTCAAATAAATTGATATTACTCCTGAAGAGTAGATTTGTGTAAATCTAAATCTAGTAGAAAAATTTATTATTGTTATTTGAGAAGTATAGCTCTACTAGTGTTACAAGTGAAAACTAATTGTTCTAGATTAACAAGATAGTATGGATTTTAATATTCGAGAACAACTTGGAGTTTTGCTCTTGAAGAAGCAATCTAATTGATACTGTTATATCTGAAAGATTTCAGTACAATTTTGATTCAAGCTTTTGATGTGATCCTGAAGATTTGATATTAGAAATTTTATTGTAATCTTGAAATAGTACAAATATCCAAAAAGATCCCAAGTGATCTTATATGTGTGTGTGTTTAAAAAATAATCTTGAATATATCATTACAATTAGAATATTGTGTTAAACTTGAAGTTCAATTATTCATCAACTAAAGTTCCAGAAGAGCTTATTACGGTTAATTACCTTTTATTATAATGTACTTAAATATTAGTACAAGATTACTTATTTACATTGAACATAAGGTTCGATATTTTATTTAACATGACTGATTAGACCTTCTGGATTTACAAGCACAAATCCCTTGAGCGCTTCAGTGGCGGATAGCAGCAGGGTAAAGCACTCTGTTGCAGTGCAAGCATATGAAAGGAGGCATTACGGGCCAACTATTAATGATGAAAAGTTTCAAGATAGGTGAAGAATTGTAAGATTCTTTCACTTGATTAAAGAATTCTAATGTGTTGTATAGTCTCAAGGAATTGGTTGCTAATTATCACTAGCTAAATGTGGAACTGGGTTCCAAATATTTCTGAAAAATATTTGGAGTGAACTTTGTGGGCCCACTCACCCTCTATGTAGACCTTCTAAATATCTATAATTTGAATCCACTAGGGTCACATGTGTTATATTACTTATAACCCGAGGTTTGTGAGATTATTGACTTAATTGATTGATAATTGGCAAAGTTCAAGATTTAAAATAAAGACATTTATATCTTACTAGTGAACTTTATCCCAAAATTATTAATGATTTATATTTTAGTTGGGATACTTGATTTCCTATGGTGTAACAAGATCATTAGATATGCCTCAAGTTATTTGCTACTCCATTAATTGAGAATAATATTTTCTATTTAAGTGAAAACTGATATTTCACTTGCAGCATTATTATAATTTGCCAAATATAAAATTTATATGATACCTCATTTATAGTTAACTTACAGTCAGAAGCCTCAATTTACTAATTAAAGGTTATAAACGCGATGTATGTATAATCGCACCACCATATTGAGATGAGTATTTTTGTATGCTGAGAATACATGTTCAGGTTTGTATCCTTTTTGCATAGCGTTTATTTTTCATCCCCAAAGGATGATATGTTACAACATGATTTGTCAATTGTTGCTTCATTTACTAAGTCTTCTCAGTATTAGAGAGAGGAATTGATAGTTGGTAACAAATATATAAAATGCGTGTTTATAGCCTTCGCATAGTATAAAGGAAACCTGAAGTTTGCAAGATATTTCACATTTCAGATTACTAACTATATGGTTACCAATAATTTATACTAAATTAAAGGCTCCAACTTAGATTGATATAAAATCCTCTAAGATGATTTGAGTATTAATGACATGCCTGAATTATGATGTAATCGATTCCAAAATAAATATCTGGAAATAGAATATGGAGCAAATATTTTATATGATGGTCATATTGAGGCATAGTACTCTAGAAGAGTATATAAACATAACTAATCAAAAAACCCCTAAAGTGATTTAGGTACCAGAAAATAGTAAACTAACAGAGATCTCAAAGTGTCATGTCTACACTGGATAAATAGTTGTCGACCATAAATAAATATTAATGAGCTCAATGATTGCTAGAATGATGAATTAATTTTTCATTAAAAAAATTTAATAACATTGAATATTGGTCAAAACAAAAGGATGCAATCTAGTAGATTACTACATGTCAAGACCAACCGTCTAGTCACTTAAAAATATATATCATGTCAATAAAATATCAATAGGTACTTATGTGGAAGTATCATTAAATATGTGGTTGTACAACTGAAATATAATATTGTGTTCAATTGACAATATATGAAAATATCATAAATATAGCATAATCTCTGAAGAATTTGATATGTATGAAGCATATAAAGAACTGAAAGTTCTTGTATAGATTGCCAATATAGATAAGAAAGATACGTGTTGTATTTTTTCCTTGACTGAAGTTTTATCCTATAGGATTTTCCTAGCAAGGTTTTTAATGAGGCAATTTTAATAGCGTACAAAGAATAATGTATTTTTCTTTCACTTGAATTTTTTCCCATAAGGTTTTTTTTTTTTCCATATTAGGTCTTGAAGAGCATTGAACATTTGGCGAAGTGATTCAATACAAGATGACCATTATTGAATGAATTCAAGGGAAGCAGCTGTACTCTTTTTCCTTCCACCAGTTTTTATCTCATTGAATTTTTCTGGCAAGATTTTAATGAGACAGCATCTTGGACGCTCCAAATCTATTCAGAATCAATTGCACTCTGTTTCCTTAGTTTGTATTTTTTTTCCCGTTGAGTTTTTCTCCTTACAAGGTTTTAATTAGGCAATTGTTGTATAGATTAGTTATTCAAGGGGCAATTATTTTCCTAGACTTGTACCCATAAATAGAGGTCGTGGATTCTCATAATAATATACACAATTCTTGAGTTTACTTTATATTTTCTCTCTATTTTGATCTTTATTTTGCTTTACTCTTTTCTTCTAATTTATAACATATTTATGATTTTCATTGTATTTTACCAATTAACTTAGTTTTATTATCCCAGTTGTCTTTTTTTTTTTTTTGGGTGGAGGGTTGTGTGTGCAAAATTGGTTAAGGTCTTAATTATTATCCTATTAATTAATAGTTTTTCCAAGTTACAAAAACTATTGGAACGAGTTCAATTTATGCTAGATTATGCCTTCAATGTTTCGGTTATTGAGTCGCACTCGAATAGTGCTATGAATGCAGTCAATAGACCAAGCTTTCATGCCCCTGGAGGATCATACCTGGTAGCAATTCATGAAATGTGGAAAGGTATTCCTCATGTATGTTTCAAATCTATCAAGTGTGAGGCAAGTGAGGCGGCACATGCATTGGCCAAATTTAGTGTACTTAATGCAATCTTTTGTACTTGGTCAGTTGATGATCCTCTTGATTTTCTTGTACCTATTCTCAACCGTGATCGTAATGAATGAAAATCCATTTCGTTGTCAAAAAAAAAAGAAAAGAAAAGAAACTTGTAAAATAATTAGCGCATGTTTGATAGTCAATATTTTTTCATGAAAAATATAATATTTATACAAAATTTTACATGTTTATGCATTTAATTGACAAATGGAAATGCAGATTAAATTCTATGGTACAATGCCATAACCATAGTTTTGCCTATTTCCTTTGGAAATCTTTTTCATCTCTCCTAAGTAAAATGTTTTTAATGAAAGTTGAAAAATATTTTTTCCATCTTTTCGTGTAAAACGTGTCTAGTTGTGTCTGAATTTTTCCCCCAAGAAACTCACGTTAGTTGCAAAATTTTTTATGTTGTCTTTCTCAATATGGCTATTATGTCCTCTGAGTCTTTTCGCAATAGCCCTTTGAGTCTTTTCGCTTTGGTGTGATTCTGTCATTGGTCTGCGACATATATCTTTTATTTATTTTCTTTATTGATTCACCTGAGTAGTACCTAATTATGTCTGAAAATTTTTTCCCATGAAACTCAATTGAGTGGTAGAATTTTTTATGTTGTTTCTCCCCGTGTGCGATATGTATCCCTTATTTATTGTTTTGGCTGATATAGTTGGCACCAGAAAATAATTTTGTATTTTATTATTATTTTTTTAAAGTTATGTAGTATAATTTGTATGTTGTTTCTACTGCACCAAATAGCTGTGATGCCTTTGTTTTGCCCTGTTCCTTCTATTGCACTAGATAGATGTGATGCCTTAGTTCCTCCAGGAGCTTGCATTAGTTGTCTTTTCTTTTGTTTTCCCCATTTATTACATTGTTGTAAATGTAACTAGATTCTTACATGTGCGTTGCACGGGAAGATTATGTATCAAATTATTTAGAAAAATAAATAATATTAAATTTTATAATTTTTTAATGGTTAAATTTTATAAAGTCGTGTTACCCAATAAATTTTGCTTAGAAATCAATAGCAGAATAGAAGAAACCAAATAGATATAATAAGAAAAATGAGTATAAGAAGATAATTTGCCAAATTCATTCCCATGCCGTAGCTATATATATATTTGTTAATTTATTCCCACACCATTTTTTGAACTCTTAAGTCTGACCGTAATGTCATTAGTCATAGGCACACAACCTCCACCTTCTTCTTGGCCTCTGAAATTATATTAGATACACTTAAAAAACTAAATTCGAATAAAATAAATAAGCTCAACTAGCTATAGTTAAAAGAAAATAATTGTTAGTTTCCTCAATGTTGCTGGTCGTAAACCCACTCCGCCACTGAATGCAATTTCACAACTATAAGTAGGGGAGAAATCCCCCACCGACTAATGAAATTTTGTGGCCACGTCCTTTTCAGTGGATTTGAAGCCATAAATTTCTTTCAAAAACTCACGACGTTTCAAAGCCTCTTCATTTTCGTTGTAATTTCTGATGTTAAACGGAAATTCACAAGCTCTAGTCCACTGCTAAAGTTGGAATTTAATGCAACAAATTGGAAAGGAAAAAGATAATGAAGAAGGTGAAATGGAAAGAGTTCCACCACCAGTAGAAAGTCGAGCTATCAATTTCCCCTCATACGCTCCCCACACTAATTGAAATATTGTCAACAGTAGATAGTACAAAAAAACTGCATCAATGTTAGTAAATCAAATAACTGAAGTGAAATCAACCCATATAAAGTTAAAAAAAGAATGATATGATATATATAATAATAACATAAATAAATATTATTCACTGATTCAAAAAGGGGTAAAATGGTCATTACCAGCAATATATAAGGAAAGACATATTTGACCAAATTACTGTGATAGCATAATAATTGCATAATTTCAACAAAGTGTACTTGGCTTTGACCGTGGTGCATGAGTCAACCACAAGGAAAACCTAAAAAAGTTATGACTATTTTAAGTTAATAATATATTATTACTATACAACAGTAAAATAGATTTTATATAAATAATTCCTATTTGTCTTCTGCTCTTAGTTTTAAGTACCCTTAATCTATATAAACTTTGTAAGTTTAAATATATAATGAAATAAACTTTCTCGAATAAGATCATTTTTAGAGACATTATAATTATAATCAAATTTATTATTAACATATACATATATCAAAATTTACTTTATGTATTTAAATTTAATAAAAATAATTTGTGATCAAACATCTAAAATTTTTGGTTCACCCATTTTCATTCCTTGGGAGAGTTTTCAAATTCAATTGATGATTTATTCCACAATATAATATGGAAGGATCTACAAAAATAATTGGGATGTTACATGTTGTCTTCTATTAAGCGCTTGATTTATAGTCTATAGCTCGACTTTTCCATGGTCAGTTAAAGTGGTTCCAACTAAAACTTGGAGAACTTGCACTGCTTACAATTACCCGCATTATACGTGTTCTCCTTGACTCGAACACTCTCCTCATAGCCTTCTTCAACCATATTGGACTTCACCGATCCTTCATTTTGTGTCTCTTTATCTATTCTCAAGCAATCCTTCCATTTTGATGGCTGTTCAGGCACGAGATACATACTCAATTTCTCTTGATCGCTTTGTACCTTTAAGATTAACCCACCCGCTTCAACATTAATTAAAGTCTAACTTGTTACTAAGAATGGTTGACCTAAAATTATGAGTATATTCTGGTCTTCTTCTAAGTCCAAATTGACTGGGAATATAAATTTCCTCACTTGGATAAGTATATCTTCAACTACACCTCATGGATGCTTGATGGATCTATCAGTGAGTAGTAATTAAATTGTTGTTCCTTTCACTCCTTCCAATCCCAATTTCTTGTAGACAGCTAAAGGCATCAGATTAACAATTGCACCTAAATCACATAAAGTGTCATAGACATGAAATTTTTCAAAAGTGCAAGGTATCTTAAGGCTCCCTATATCTTTTAACTTTGGAGGTAATTTGTTAAGTATAATAGCACTGCACTCCTCAGTTAAAACCACTGTCTCAAAGTCTGCAAGTTTGCATTTCTTAGATAACATCTCCTTCATGCATTTCAAGTACAAGGGCATTTTTGCTAATGGTTCTTCTTCGCAAATGTTAACATAAAGGTTCTTAAACACGTCTAGAAACTGAGTAAACTTCTTATCCAATTTGTGCTTTTGCAATCTTTGTGGGAATGGAATGGGAGGGACATAGGTCTTTACTAGAGTTTTTCCATCTTGTGAATCTAGACTTTTTTCTCCACCTTTTGCTCTTCTACTGTAGAATCTGTATCCTTTTTCACCAATAATTTCTTTTGATTGTCTTTAGTCACTGGGCGCTTTGTTGATAGCTCTGGCAGTTGAATTGCACTCTAAGTAATTATGGCATTTACTTGTTCTCTTGGATTTATCTCTGTGTCACTGGGCAAAGCACCAAAATGTCATTCTTGTCTCATCTTTGCTAATTGCCCCGCTTGTTTCTCCAATGTCTGAATTGTTGCCCAAGTAATCTAATTTTTGGTCTCTATTCTTTGCATAAAAACCTTAGTTTCAGTCATGAAAACTTCACTACTTTGAACATACTGCTTAATTTGTTTTGCTAGTTATACTGCATTCTTGGGAGGTGATCTCCCATCAGGTTTCTAAATTTGTTGTTGTGGCAGCTATGGTAACTTATTTGCTTGATTCTCTCCCCATAGAATTTTGGACGATTTCTCGATCCTGGGTTATATGTGGCTGAATAAGGATTCCATTGTTGCCTTTGTTGTTTTTGAACATAACTCACCTCTTCAACTCTACCTGTATGAGCCAAGAGACAGTTGGCAACAAGATGATTAGCACCACGTTTTCACAAGATGTGTTTTTTGCTTGCATAGGCTTCACCTGATGACTGACTGCTATCTTCTCGAGATCTACACCATTGCCTACACTCTTTCCCTACACACGCTCTTCCACTCTCATGAACAACAACTGCTTTATTATGCAAAACTCTATCTATAGATGGAAATAGAGCATTTGTTGATAATAATCGCTCAAGCAACTTATATGTCACATTTAGACAATTTGCTGTAACTGATCCTCTTGCTGCAGTATCAAGGATAATTCAATTACCTGAAAATAAGTCCACCAAAGAAATATTTTACTTGATAGAATTTAGTAAGCCTATGAGTTGGACACTTTCTAAGGATCCTTTGAACCTATCCCATGCTTCATAAAGAGTCTCATCTTCGTCCTGAGCAAAACTGGTTATATCTTGAAGTAACTTTGCCATTTTAGCTGGTGGATAATACTTTGTCAAGAACTTTTATGTGAAGAGTCACATTTTTATGGCATCATCAGAAATACCATCGAGGATGTAGAGACACATAAGTCCAGAAAATCCATAATATGAGCATGAGGATCTTCATTCGCTAGGCCATTGAAAGAACACATATTCCCTATCATAGTTATCAAGCCAGGCGTTAACTCGAAATTTTGCCTCCCATTGGCCAGTGGAGCCACACTTGATTGACTTGTAGGATGTGATAGTACCATAAGTTCATTGAAAGGGCAATAGAGGTTGAGGTTAAGGTTGTAGTGAAATATTATCTCTCGGTGCTAGGAGTCTGCCACCCCCTCTGTCTACTACATTCTGCTAATCATTTATGGGTTATTTTTTCAGAATAGTTTTTTCACTTTTTTTCCTTGAG
>CAVNYN010214033.1:9964-23013 GCA_963692815.1 Nyctanthes arbor-tristis | reverse complement strand
CCCCCCCCCCCCCCCCCCCCCCCCCCCCCCCCCCCCCCCCCTTTTTTTTTTTTTTTTTGGGGGGGCGGGCGCCGGGTCATGGAGTAATTTATATAAGAATTTCGATTACTTTGATATTTGGTACATGAACCCGCCCCCACCCCCCACCCAACAAAAGGCGGGTTTCTCGATTCCATTATATCCATCACTTCATCTACTAAAAGATTAAGCACTAGTTTGGAATAGATTATTAATTGTTTAAATGACAAAATAGATAGAAATGAGAGTGGATAAGTGGATAGTAGTTGTATGTCCTTTGAAATGTTTTGAAAAAATGTATGTTTAACCAACTTAAGATACAAATAGACTTGGGTAAACCATTATAAGATCGGAAGAGCGTCGTAAAACTCTCTACAAATTTCTTCTCTTTTAATCCCTACCCTCCTAGACCTCAGCTCATAGAATCCTTACCAGCTTAGTACGTCTATATTTCAAAAAATATAGAACTCTTGTTTGTTCATTTAACTACGACTTCACAACAACACGACCAGCAATAAGAAAAACTTCATGTACCTGTGTTTAATTCCAAATTCGTCCACAAATTTAATTGGCTTTTTCACATTAAGCAACATGCCTGGCAAACTACTTTCATCTTTACTAGATCCAATAAGCTCAGCAGATGGTAAATCCACATAAAGGATATTTGTGTTGGCGGGAAACTCTGCCTGCAAACTTAACATAAAGAACATGTGTCAAGTAAAAAACTTCAGTAATATTCTGTTTAACGGAACAATTGAATGAATGATGCTTAAAATCACACAAGCATATGAAAGATACAGTGGCAAATGAGACTGAGTGTTTTTCCTTTCTTCTGCATTAAAAAGTACTTGCACCATGATCAAGTATTTCTAAAGCCAGTCACCTCGATTTACGAGCTAGATTTACAGCCAACAAATGCATACGATAACGATCTAATATCATAAACTTAACATAGATCACACCATCATTAAAAAAAATAAATTACCTCTAAGATAGTTATTGAGAGAACAAAACCCGAGTGTTGAAATTTTATGATAATATAGTCGAGTGAAAGCAAGAAAGATTATCACACCGCTTCAACAATAA
Source organism: Nyctanthes arbor-tristis (assembly GCA_963692815.1). Taxonomy (NCBI): domain Eukaryota; kingdom Viridiplantae; phylum Streptophyta; class Magnoliopsida; order Lamiales; family Oleaceae; genus Nyctanthes; species Nyctanthes arbor-tristis. The sequence goes on along the minus strand of CAVNYN010214033.1, from coordinate 21,909 downwards.
TTTAAAAAAATAATAAAATAAAATAAAATGGACAGAGAGTACCTGTTAGAAGAAGGTGGTCCAATACTGACCCCAAACTTGTCAAACTCGGTGTATTCGATGCAGGAAAGACCATATGACCAATTCCCATCTCGATTCCTCTTCTCAAATAGAACATTTACGCCTTCAGTCGCCCCTGGATTTCGTTGACATGAAGCAAAACCCAATTTCTGAAAGAGTGGCAGTTAGCAACTAAGCTATAATAGCATTACTAAATATAACATGCCAGTTTAGATGACTATCGAAGGACCAGCCAGTTTTCACTGAAAAGGTGCAATGGCACGGAGGATTTAATGAAATGATTCAACACCTTAGCAATAGCCAGCACAATTTCCAAGAACGGACAAAAGAGAAGACTGGCAAAAATGGAGATATTGTACGCTCAGAAATTGGAGTAAACTTAATCATGATAATATAAAAAGAAATCTAAAATATCACAGGAAAGTATTCATTATGATGCATCCGTCCAGAACTTGACTGCTAAATATTTCAACTATTCAAAAGATTTTGGGGTGGCAATCCCAAAGAACCATGCATTAATTCATTCATTAACAACATTTATGATTTCTTATAGTGGCCCTAACAAAGTTAAGAAAACATTTTGATTTGATCTCTAAAAAATTCTTTGGAGCCCAGCGACGGGACCTACAGTCATATACATATTCTGACCCCAAGGAGTAGGGGGGATCTATTAATTATTGACAATAGCTTAGGAAATATAGAATAGAACTACCTTTCTACGGCGCAGGCCAATCCCAGCCAAAGCCAGCTGAGTCATATCTGTAGCAGCCACAACATTACTGCAAAGTCAAAATGTCAGGATACCGTCCAACTTTCAATAGTATCATCCAGTCATTTATTATTCAGTACATAGTATTACTAAGGTTGTAGCCGACCTGACTTGTCTAACAGTTGCACCTTTTCTTCCATGATTGTGAAACCATTTAAAAACACCTTTATCATAGGCTAGTTTCCATATCACTCCATGGCCTCCAGGCTTGCACAACGGCACATAGGGTATCTTCTGCACTGACAGCTGGAACAAGGGGCTAGCACATGAACAAATGAATTACAGACCGCAAAAAACAGAGCAAACCAGAGTACAAAGGTGAGAGAAAGCATCATTCCGTCAAACCTGTTCAAAAAGTTTGAAATTAGATCTTCCTCTTCCAAACCATTCGAGCCTTTCGCAAAGAGAGGTTATATGCCAATGGTTGTTTTTTGCAGAACTTGTCATAATCGCAATGGGAGTGATGCACTGTTTCCCATACAACTTGAAATACAGGAACTCTCTTGCCTAGCAGAAGAAAAGAGTTTTCATGATTTCAATTTCAAAGGTTTATATGTAATTCCATCATTCACCCATATAATAATAACGACAACAAAAACAGCAAGAAAAAGACAATAAAGGACTGAAGAAAATTAATGATGTTCAATCTATTGTCAAGCACCATATGGGTAAATGAACTCCAATGGATCGTAAACGAAGACATGTGTACCTGAACATCTCTTATAAGACCTTCCAGTAAAGTTCGTCCACAGTAAGGAAGCATAGCAGCAGGAAGACATTCACCTGTATTAGGGTCTACCAAGCCAAGTCTGTCTGCTGCGCCTCCTAGAGGATAAATTTCTCCTAGGTGAGGCAACCCCTGAAAATTGGTTAGTTCTCGTAAAAATAAAATTGGCATCACACTTTTAATCTCTGAATGATACATGACAGGCACTAACCTCGATTCCCCAAAGAGCAGCTCGAGAGCACACTCAACATCTTCAGAAAGATCAAGTACTTTGGGAGGGCGAATTTCTACAAACTGATACTCTAACGACTTTTTTGTCTGCTCAGACCAATTAATTATTCGCATTTCAGAAGTTGATTGAGCCAACAGCTCTAACACCATTATCTGATATCTGTCAAAAGAAAAAGCCTTCATGTGGATCATCCAACTGCATATGAATGTCTTAAAAAGGCAAACCTATAGCAGCTAGATTACTTTACCTTCAATAATCTGTTAAAGGCGCGAGCAAATAAACATTCAGCTTTTGAACTTTTCAATTAGCAGATCATTCACTCTGGCAGAACGCTTCTAAAATTAAGTCCTAGTGCTTCCCACTACTATAAATACTCATATTCTTAGTTTATTACTTAAGAAAAAAGGACATGAGATCTCATCATTCACTCTGGCAGCACACTCATAGAATCTTAGAACTATCCGCTGTGATAAATGCTCATTTCTTATGCATATAAAAGAACAGATTGCAAACAGGAGGCATGTTGTTGACAAACTTCTATGGTATAATATCTTCAAGCCTTTAGGTGGTCAAATCATTGAGATAAATGAATCACAAACACAAATAAAATGATCAACTTTCCAATAAGAACATAGCTACATCATGTAGGTCTTACAGAGATGAATCTCATATTAATTTGTTTCTGTAAGGCGAGTGAGCGCGTTCAAAGTGAGCTTGTGTTTGATGTGTTCATCCACTAAATGAGCAAACTGTGGAGGGAAAACAAATAATATGCAACACGTTATTTGAATATAAGATTTCATCAGCAATGAGCCACAGCTATAAGATTGACTAGAAAAAGAAGAAGAACAGTCATGTAAACTGACCCAATGATTCCTCCAATGCAATCATAGAACTGTTCAACCCCTCCTAGAGTTTTCAACAGTGACCTTAACGCTCTTTTTTCTTCCTCTTTCAAACCCCCACGATTAACCCCACCGTTCATATCCCACGTATCAATCATTTCCGCCAACACATAAAGCGCGCTTTTAACAGAATTCCTTGCCGTCTCAAACTCAGCAACCTCCAACTCGATCCCGAACACACCCAAAACATGCCCTTGCCCAGCAGCCACTACACATTTAAGCAGGTACGACTCATTTTGATTAAAACTCACCCCTTCCAAAACCCAGGCAAAATGAGTCCTCCGAGAATCGAAAAATGCCTTAACCCGAGAATCCAACTCCAGCACGTCCATCTTCTCCTTCAGTGTTACGCAATTACGAAGTTTCTCTCTCAAAGACTTGAGTCTAGCAATCTCTTTATGAAAATTAAACTCCGGCGCGGGTGGCGCGTACTCCACAGGGGCCGTCGAAACGCAGGGGACGCGGGCACGTGGGTGCGATGGCTGTGACTGCACATGCAACTGAGCGGGTGAAGAAAAAATGGAAGAAGAGAAGGCAGAGAGGAATTTACTACGATGGTTGAAAAAGAATCGGAAATTTGAAGAGGGTTGGGAGAATGAAGTGAAAAAGATAGTATCTCCGTGGTTTAGAAGCGGTGTGGTATTGGCACCCGCCATTGGAGACACACATGACACAACCCAGAGTTGTGCCTGTGCGTGATTTTTGTAGTGAAAGGAAGGAGGAGGATAAGACGAGATGCGGGGAGGATATACCGAGGTGGGCACAGGATCCTTTTTGGTATTCATTTTTTGCTCTCTTCTCCTCTCCTTGTGCCGTTGGATCGTTATCATCAAAAATAAAAAATCAACTAAATAAATTATTTCTATTATTACATTTTTTTTTAACGGTGAAAATTGACTACAAGATTTGAGGAAACACATCATATTAGTGAAAGTTGAATGATAAACGCTAACAACAATGTTATCTTTATTGAACCCACAGAGGTAAAAAAATTTCTTTGAAATAAGTGATCATCATTTTATTTTTATTATTATTATCATTACTATTAGTTGGAAAGTGGTTTTTTTTTTCTCTTCAATTATAAAAAAGAATATATTATTGTCCATTTACAAATTTCTTTTTCAGCTTCTTCCCCAATTGCTATATTCAGTTTCCACCACCACGACAAAAAAAAGTGAGAAGTGGTATTCTAATTATTACAAAACTAGCAATGGTTTTTTTGTGGTGGAATAAGGCCTTAAAATTCAAAATCAATGTCATCAATGATTAAACCGAGTTTTTTTAGAAATATCGTAGTTTTGAAATGAAGATGGAATTATGAAGATTAGTGATTTCTCTAAGAAAAATAGAGAATCGGGGATTAAAAAAGGAGAGGAAGAAATAGTCTTTGACCCAATTTTTATATAGTGTCCATTTAACACCATTTATAGAGTCAAAACTGTGATGTGGTAAGTTTCCATCACGCTTTCGACTTTGTAAATAGTGTCCAATAGACGCCATGGAAAAATCTACCCTTGACCCGCAACAGGTGGAAGATTTATTCAATCGCATAATTTTGGCTTTCTATTTGATTGTATCAAATGGCCCAGTGAAGTGGAATTTCCCAATTGGTCCAAGTCATTTATGGGCAAATGGATCCTTTATGATGAAGACTCACGTGGATGAACGTCACGAAACCATGCAATATTAGACACGAGATAAATATTCCAAAAGAACAGGCCGTCATCAAATCACTAGCTGCTTTATCTTTTATGCCATTTTTGCAATTTTCTCCAAAGCAGGGTGATGAATTTGTGAATGTTATTGCAATCTTCAATATTTTTTGTTTTTGTTATTTTGTGAGATCACGCGTTCAACTTGTGTAGGCAAACTTCGTGCCTTGTTGCTTTGCCATCAGGCAAAGTTGTTACGACATATCGAAATTTACTCGACCAAATTATCCTCTCTTTTTTTCCCCCCTTTTTATAGCATTGTAAAGGGAGAAACGGGAGTCAAAAAAGTGTAAGTCCACTTAAATACCAAGAAATTCATTTGCCACTATTATAGTAAAGGGATTGTAAAGATTGTCAGATAGTTTTCGACCCATTCCAAGATTCGTTTCCCATATTGTATAACTTGCAGTTTCTTGGACCAATTTTTTCTGGTGCAGACCAGATTTATCAATCGGGTTGGAGAACAAATAAAACACACCCCATGGATTTCTATCTTGATTAAGCTAAAGAAGTCCCTTTCTGAAACCTCTCGAAACCTTTTTAACAAAACTTTCCGTCCCGTGTGGCGTGCAAGAAATACACATAACGCGTATCCATACACCACTTGGGCTGAGAAGAAAAACTTTCAAGAAGTTTTTGAAAATTTTCGTAGGCTGAGGTGCCTTTGATTTCAAAAAATAAAATCGAATAATATTATATAACACCATTAATATCAAACACCAGTGCACATGACATCATATGATCAGTTAATTCAAGTAGTTCACATGTGCTTAATTTTAACTTCACTGATCATTTGAAACCACGTGTATTGGTGCATGGATTGGTGTCTGATACCAATAACATGATATAGGTGTTTGATACCAATAACATTATATAGCATCACGCAACCTTTCTCGCAATACATGGAATGAATAGAGATAATGTAATTGAGTTAGATTTGAAAGTCTACATTCATTCAAGACATTTTGGAGATTGTGTGCCTTTCTCAAATATACCATCTATATCTCAAAGCACAAACACCCCAAGTTTCAAATCAAGGTTTTAAATACAAGAATAGTCACCAAGGGCAAAAATCATTTGAAGATAGAACTTCATATCTCACCAAGAAATGGGATGCAGTGGACACACACATTCTCATTCATAAAATAAAATAAATAGATTAACAACCAATCTGAAATGAACTCCAAGCATCCACTGCTAATACAATGGTTAGTCAACAAGCTGCAAGTTTGAATCACAAAAATTGCCTAAATTCGGAATAACAAATCTTGAAGTAGTCTAAATTGGCTGGTTAGGGAAATTTGGAAATTCTCTCATTTAGTTTGAATGGAAATCCGTGAGGTCAGTTTCGTGCCACTGGACACCAAGAAAGGCCAGATTTACCAAATTTACTATAGTGGAGCAGAGAAGTTAAACTGCAAACCAAACTTGCCTGATGATGATCGGCATAATAAGCTTGCCTGATCCTGTTCATGTTTTTTTATATAACAGAGGTTTGCCTGATGATAATGAGATCAAACTGTCAGGATGTCGAACAAGCATATAAAATAAAATGTAGAATAATACAGACGAAACCATCCTTGATCCAACTTCTAGAATGTCAAATAATTATTTAAAAAGCATGTTATAACAAAAAATGCATCCCATTCCAGATCTTTGGTTGTTCCTCTTTCTCCCAATCTGCTGTTTCTTTATGGTTCTCGGTCATCTTATTAGCCATTTTATTCTGGTGAAAAAAAATTCAAAATTTCCAGGTGATATGTCATTCACAATCTCTATTTTTTTTATTTTTTTTAAATTATTCCCCGCAATACATCAAGAACATTAAAACAAGCAAACTGCCAGTATTTCTTAAGGCAAAAATATATGGATCTTTACAAATTGTATTGCTTCTCTCCCTTATGTGCCTTAAGACCTTGTTTTTTGAGTTTTTTATTTACTAAAGAGCTAGTCAACGAGTTAAATTTCCACGTCAACCACAAATTCTCTATAGAAAATTTATTTTTTTTTACATTTCTCTATAATCTCTCTCTACTTCTCTACCACACACACTCCCAAAACATCACTTTTTACAAAAATTATTTCTTTTGTAGCTAGGAAGAATAAGCCCTTAATATCTTAACTGCAAATAGAGAATTTAGTTACAGGTAGGAGATGGCTCACGCTTGACTAAAAAAATCCTAAACAAAAGGTGGTTCTCAATCGGGTAAGTCCTTTTACCGAAGCCAACATGAACAAACAAAATTGATAAATAGTTTAGGACAGATAACTGACCTCCAGGCGGACAAAACTGGTGGGATAAATGACGCCGATTCCTGCTGAGTATCGAAATGATTCTCGAAATTTCTGGAAGGACAAATCTCTGTATGCATTCCCGGTTAATTTATTCAGGCTTCCAGCGCAACCAAAAATATGGCCATGAATACCATGTTTTCTCGAAAATTTCGAGGGGAGATCAAAAGACAGGTCTGCAAAAGCAGTAACAGCGAGGTCTCCTCCAGTGAAATCCACCCCATTAGTATTAGAGTTTTCTCTGTCCTGTCTTCTAGGTTCGGAAGGACCTAGTCCCCTTGCGCTGAAACCTAAAATTGATGTGATGCCTCTCAAGGTGCAAACTGGTGAAGAGTTACTGCCCAAGAAGAGTCTCTCTGGCAAATACGAAGGTCTATTCAAAGATCCGCTCCCCCATGGGAAAACCACACCAGCTGAGATTCCAAAGTTCAATGCAGCACGGGCAAATCCCAATGGAACAGCATAACGAAGATCAAACTCCTATTCAGAGAATACCAAATAACACATTTAAAAAATTAAAGCTAGTTCAGTAGCATGACATACAGGGATATGGGTGTTATCAATTATAGTGGGATATATCCCAACATCGCATATATAGTGGCCAATGATTAAATCATATGTTCTAGAATAGAAATATTTGGGCATTTCTGAACTCATGGAGTTAAAAAGTAGTACAAGCATTTTGTGATGTGAATTTTAATTTCATTTTGAACTTTGGTTGGGAAAATAACTGATAGATTGTGTCATGTCGAATAAAACAAAAATCAGGGATTGTAGGATGTTAAAATCAAGAGTAAAGCCACATATATACTTGCACATTAGCTCAAGAGATAAATTGATTAAATTATAATAATGCAAAGAACAAAAAAAGAGCCCATAGAAAATGAATAGAGAAATATAAATAACATGAACCTGACGAATAAAGCGTAAGCTTCGACCATCTGGAACAAGACCACCAATTTCTGTAGCGGAAAGAAAAGCACACCCTTGAGTTGGCCTAAGAGGTGAATTTCTATGGTCAACTTTATATGTATATTTCAAAGCTGAGTGTAGATAATGTCCAAGCTGCCTCCTCACTGAGTAAGACGCCATCTGAGATGGATCAGTTAGGGTACGCCATGAGAGATTATATGATAAATTATGCTTTCTATTGGAGAATAGGCCGAGGGATAGGCCCAACGCTTGCTCTTTATAAGAAGATAATTTCATCCAATCTTGGGTAAGAAGATATATTCGTGCTACTAAAGGTGTGGGCAATGCTTTGAATTTGGGAAGAGCGACTCCAGCACTAACTTCTGACCCTTGACTCAAGCCATAAGCCGCAGAACCATCCCATAGATCCCCATAACCAAACAAATTTTTCAGCTTAAGAGATCCTTCAAAAGACCATGACTTAGTCTGCAAAAGAAATTTCAATTCATTTTCAATATAATAATAATAAATAAAAATAAAAGTTAATCTTGTGCATGCATGGGGTAAATCTATAGTATTATTATATTTTTAATGTCCGTTTGACAACCGGATTATATAGGGCTCAATTGTAATTTGTGTTATATTTTAAAATTTTGCCAAGTAGAACCATAAAATTTTGACACGTAATTGGGGATGAAAGTCATGTCCACTTTTCAAATGGCTTCCATATCAATTACACATCCAAGTGGCAAATTTGAATAGTAATATCAATTATAATCAAAACCAATTATAATTGATTGCCAGAAAATGCTTTAATCTCTCCATGCTCTCTTCATTATAAACCGACCACTATCTTTTTCCTTTTGTTAGCTCAATTTAGTAAAATTCAGCTTTTCGTGAGGTTAGAAAACTATACAAAAATTTTAATGAACAATACAATTTTATCCTCCTGTTCCAAGTTTTGTGAACGAATCTAGATGTTTGTTTTTATCTTAGCGTTCACAAATTCCAGGAAGTCCAATCAATTACACATAATGCAGATTATGGCTTCACATTCAGAAACCGGTAACACCACTACAAATTGCTAACCATACACATCAATTTACCAAATCATTGGCAAGCTCATGAAAACTGAGGTGTCTAAACTCATTTTTCATCTCCCAAGTCTTAGAATAACTCCCACTACCAATTTACAAGTTAAGCAATTTATAATCGATAACAAATTTTTGTAAATTAAATAGCATTTTAAACAAAGAGTTCATCAGAGAAACCATAATGCTAAAATAGTACCTCGGGTTTGGAATAAAACCCAACATCTCCAGTTAGGGTGCTCTTGGCCTCCGAAACCTCTATAACAACATTGGCAGTTCCCGGAAGCTCCGGCGGGCCGGCGTCAAGGGTAATGTTTACGGCATCAAAAATATCAAGGCCCTGCAACCGCGCGTTGGCAATGTCCGAGGCCTGAAGCAGCTGCTGAACAGTAGTGGCGTTCTTGAGTAGTTCCTCAACCTCGGCCTCGATTATCGAATCTTTGGTTTTCGTGTTTCCCTTTATCAAAATATCGTGAACTCTTATCGGGACTCGCTCCGTCGACATGCGCCTGTGAAGGGACTCCCTATAAGCGCGGTCTTGACGCATTCGGGCCTCTGGTGTTGCGGGTTTTGGTGGTTCTTCTTGTAAATCATCGGTGTCTATGTCTTCCACGTCTTCGACTTCTCCCGAATCATCATCGGCTTCGTGGCTGACATCGTTCGATTTCGGGTTCTCGGATCGGCCCAGGTTCGGCTTGGACCCTGGTGAGGCTTCCATATGGTGGCGGCGGGCGGCCGGAGGTAAGGAGAGTATACTGTGAGCAGTGGAGTAACGCCGCTGCAACAGGGAAATCTCTTAAAGCGTGCGTTGGTTCACTCCGTTGAAGTCAAAATTTTTAGCGTTTATTCCGACCCTTTTCTTTTCTCTTTTTTTTCTTTTCGATATATATATATATATATATGATGAAAATATACTTGCAATGCAAGGCAAAATAATGTACAAAATAGTTTCTTCCCTGTTATTCCTACCCTTTTCCTTTCACTCTCCCCCCCCCCCAACATATATGTGAAAATACACTTGCAATGCAAGGCAAAATAAAAGTAATTTCATATATAGTCACTTAGGTTGGACTGAAACTCTAAATTTTGCCCTCAGTGAAACGTGAAGATGACAAATTGTGACGGCTTCACAAGTTCAATTTAAGCTCAATTACAACGAAAATTAGTTATAATTGGTTATCAATAGACCATTAATCATTGAAATTAAATATATCTTGCAACATCCAACGTGATCCTGCAAATCATGTCATAAACGAACTATTGTTGCATCCACATATCTAAAAAACTAAAAGTATTAATTTCTAAGCAAATTTGGTTAATTGGCACTAAACACCCCTATCTTTAATCGGTTTTGTGTAAAACATCTTTACCTATCAAGTTTTGGCATTGGTTACCATCAAAATGACCATTTTTTTTTTTTTTGCGAAAAACATCCTAACCATCTAATTATCCCTCCCAAATACGTTAAGTAAGGTTTGGGAACTATTCTCAAAGGAATTTATATCAACCCATAAAATCCATCATTACGTTCTCACGCACAGCTAATTACCTGTGAATCACTGGTAAGAATATATTTCCAAGATTTTCTTCAATGTAATACATATTTTAGTGTGTTGAAAAGGTTTTGAATGGAGTTGTAATACATATTTTAGTGTGATGAGAAGCTTTTTAATGGAGTTATGTATATAATTTACTTTAGACAAAAGTTTATTCTTGTGCACGCCGTAGGGAAAGAAACATAAATTCGTATATGATTCAAGCTTGCTTTTTTTTTTTTTTGGTATTTTTTCATTTTATTACAAAATCAGTTGTATTCCATAATCGAGTAACTACAGATTCTAATACCGGGCACTTGCCCAATTCTTTTTGGCAGGGAAAGTCATCAAACAAAAATACCCCTAAATATTAGTTTCTAAACATTAGTTGACATATTTTAGGAGTTAATTTTGACGGCAATGATGTTCTTCGCAAAGAAATGTCATTTTCTAAGGGTAGTCAATGCCAAAAATTGATAGATATGGATGTTTTGCACAAAACCAATGAAAGGTAGGGAGGTTTAGTGTCAATTAGCCAGCTAAGTTTGATTGATTGAAAAAAAAAAAAAATCTTCATGTTCAAAAGACAAGTATAATCTTAATTAAATCCAAATTTAAAGTATATTACATCAACATCTTCTCATGTAATCACATTTTTGTTAGATTGAGCTACGTAGACATTTTTTAGGAGAACTCGCCATGGACCCCATTCCTCTGAATTTGCCACGGGCAGGAATGAAGCATGCTCGGAATTGTCCCTATAGGGTTGTAATGCAATGATGTTTCTAAATACTTCTAAAAAAAAAAAAAAAAAACCCAGAAAAATACAAATGCAGTTTGTCAGTTTCAAAAACTAAAATTTCAAGTTTAGGTTTTTTTCACCTTACAATATCAAATAGTGGTTATAGACCTATTGGGAGGGATGTGGAATTGGGTAAATGTTGGGTTAAATTTAACCCCTCATTTATCCAATTCCCCATCAAATTTTTTTTTTATTTAGAAAAGCATGGCAACCAATCATCAATTGTGGGCCAAATAAAAAATTTTTCTTTCAGGTTTGTTTCCCCCCTTATTTTTTCACTTAAGCTTTTTCCCCTTTGACTTTTTTCACCATCCATTAAACACTTCCAATGTTTGGGGGGTTTTCCTCCAACATGCTAAATAATGTCAAAGGGTAAAAATTCAAATTTTGACAAATTTAAGGTGGAAAAACTCAAATGAATAGCCAAATTTAGCCCTTCATTTTCAGCTTTACTTTTTTTCCCTTAAAATTTTCTCTTCACGTTAGAATTGCTCTTAGAGGGAAACCAATGGGTTAATATTCTTCCTATAAAAATACTAGTCCATTGGAAGTGTCATAAACCTGCTGAAATGAGTACAAATAAGCAAATTAATTATAAAAAAAAAAATTGATCAATGTTTTAACTTAATTTGACTCAAAGGGGGGGGGGAAGAGTTTTAACTTAATTTGACATTCTCATTTAATGTCAAATGTATCAATCTTTATTTACATAAGTCAGCAAGATGAAAAGTTCACTCGTATGAAAGCTTAGATAAGGATTCGAAAGATTAAATCCACCCCCCCTCTGTCTTTTTTTCATTTGTAAGATCTCTATTTGACAATCTTTATTTACATAAGTCAGCAAGATGAAAAGTTCGCTCGCATGAAAGCTTAGATAAGGATTCGAAAGATTAAATCCAGCCCCCCCC